>JARACY010002214.1:0-45528 GCA_029255725.1 Scrobipalpa atriplicella | reverse complement strand
AGTGGCGCCACCATTTTAGTCATTTACGCGCATTTGGCGCCTGTCCCGCTTCGGGAGAGAAAACAAAAGACTAATTATGGCGGCCGCCATTTTGCAAATTCTACCACGTCTGGCACAGGCCTAGGAAGGACAATATAAACTAGTCTTCGATGTTTAGAAAAACTAAAATTTTACTGCTTTTCTGTATTATAAGCGTAATAAAATGTAGCATTCTAGATTCTTAATTAAGCACTCTATCATATTGCGTACTGTAAATTATGTATAAAGTGTGAAAATAAAACAATGTCGTAAAGTAAAGATAGGGTCATGGTGTTTTTTCCAATTTTCGATACATAATCTACTATAATTCATTTATTATACTTTTTCTCATCAAAGTTTGTATTTTATTTACAATACTATACCATAATTTAAAACATACAGTCATAAAATCACTTCACTCCATACATTTTTTTAGCAGTAGGATCATTACAAGATTTGGGCCTTATCAGGCGCCGTCCTGTCGATGATGATAAAGTGACTCATGTTTCAAGATTATTACTGAGAGAGACGTTGCTCAAGTGGCTTATATTTTTTGTTTATTCGAAAGTTCTATTCATGTATTTAGCCTACACAAATATTTACATTCGTAAAGTAATTAGTTTGGCAGCTTGAGACATAAACATAAAGCCCTCGAAAAACGACTCGAAATAGTTACTCACAATTAATGGCCTGTAAAACAATTCCAGATTATCTTTTTTTGATACTGATAACATTTTATAAAACTAGATTTAATAAACTAAAGTAACGTAACAAAATGAAAACGTCTTAGTATAGAAAAATATTTGAGAATTTATAAACAAAACACCCAATTTCCAGGGTTAACTTAGCGGCGAACGAAATGGCCGCATCGGTTCACCTTGAGTGTCAAACGCCGTGTGGCATGTGTCCCGGTCCGGTCAACACAATGCCGGCAGTAATTTTATCACAAATTTCGCTAAATATTGATTAATTTGGATGAATCTAAAGTAGGAAATATGTAAATAGTTCTACAATAATTAGTTTTTTACAATCTTTTACACAAAAGTATCGTGAATAGCCAACAATAAATAGGTTTTTTGGCGGGACTAACACGGTTGCAAAGTCGGAGAGGTTGATGAATTAAGCATTTTTTTGTTAAAAATCCTTGAATCCACATAAACAATTACTTGAATGATGTGTATTACTTATCCATATATCCTATTCTTATTAGGTTCAGGCCGAAACACAACGAAATATACCGAAAATTAATAAAATACACGTACACCTCACGTACATAAACACTGCCACCTAACCGCCCATGGCAGTGTTGCCAAGTCTTTTCGACGTAAAGTCGCAGAAAAATGAATTCTAGGTAGCCTAAAATCGCCCAATTTTTTTTAAAGGTGAAGTAGCCTAAAATCGCCCAAAAAATTAGAAAAATAGCCTAAATGGCTACTTTTTTGCCTCATGAAACCGAAAAGGACAGGATGGCTTAAATAAATGCTTGTTTTTATAAGTACATATACTTTTTAAGGACACTTATGACTAAACTTTCGGACAAAATAAAAATGCTTAAGTTTTCGTGCGACTTAAACAATCAATGAAAGAAATGTGTTATACGAAATATGTATGTCTCTGTCATCTTTGTGTCATATAGAAATGATCTAAATTCAGAACAAAAAAGCGGCACTGATGCTCTATCTAATCTGTGGTATACTCGTAGTTGTGCGTTTCGTTTCACTAAGAAAATTTCCAACTTTTCTGTCATAAGTTCTTTAAATCTTGAAATATCCTAGTGTCGCCTAATATTTTTTCGAGATAGCCTAAATGGCGACCAGTCGCCATTCCCAATTTTTGGTCGCCGCGGCACCTTTCAAGATAGCCTAAATGGCGATAAGTCGCCGCACTTGGCACCACTGGCCCATGGAATAATGAACATTCAATAAAATAAATGTCTTGTTGACATTTCTATTGCACTGTAGTCTATCTTTGTTCTTTAAATATGCTTCAGTATAAGTTAGAGCAGTGCAAAATGCTATAATGCCGCCAAATTTAACGTTTAAAAAAGCACTTAGCTACTCTCCCGGAGCAGGCCGGTCGCCAGACGCGCGAAATAATTATCTCTCCAGGGGTACGTTCAGAGCCGCTCGATCGATCGAAATTTAACCTGGTTAAAATTTATACTGCCCGTTCAGAGGCGCCTGTCAGATGAAATTTCGACCAGGTTAATTTTTATCCTGCCCGTTCAGAGACGCACCGAAAGTGAAATTTTATCTGACAGCGGCTAAAGTGCACGTTCAGTGCGTCCCGGAAGTATGAAACTCGTACGGTATAACATTTATACTGGGTCGTCTGAACGCACTCCCGGAGGGGGACAAATGCCACAAGCGCGCTAATTTCAAAAATGACATCTGCCATTTTATGTCTACTTCTTTGTCTCCCGGAGCGGGAATTTGCCACACGAAGGGTTATCGGATAATAGAATTAGACAAAAACTAAATAATCACACGAAGCAGACGTACGGCGTACGGCCAAACGAACGAATGATTGACATTGACATTGACAGACAATCAATACAATAAATGAAATGACATTGACAGATCCACAGGGGTACGTTCAGAGCCGCTCGATCGATCGAAATTTAACCTGGTTAAAAATTATACTGCCCGTTCAGAGACACCTGTCAGACGAAATTTCGACTAGGTTAATTTTTATCCGGCCCGTTCAGAGGCGCACCGGAAGTGAAGTTTTATCTGACAGCGGCTAAAGTGCACGTTCAGTGCGTCCCACTAGTATAAGATTTGATCGGTATAAATATCGAACTGGGTCGTCTGAACGTACTCCAGCTATTTGACAGTAAACAAAACTGTTTTACCGACATCATTAAGCTGCGTTCAGTATTGGTAAAAAATATGGCAGCGGCTTTTTTAATTTTAACACAAGGAATTTTCATTCTGAGTTGTTAAGTTCATCACCATTCATCATTCATCACATCAGCTTCGTAGATCGTAGAGCCTCATGTTGGGATGGAAATTCAAATCATAGTTGAATCTACCCGGAGCCGCGTTTACAGCTTACATTGAGACGGTAGTACCTAGGTACCTATGTATATGCACGCGCATAACCGAGCTTTCCATCTACCATGACTATGACATGCATGACTCCTCACCTAAGCTCCACACAAGTACCCTTGGATTAGTAGTTAGGTACCTATACGACCCATCACCCATCAGTTCTCTCGTTCAAAACTTAATGATGATTTATGAGGCTCTTGTTTGAATAGTAGGTATTTCTCAGGCCTTGACCCTCTTACTTTCCTATATATTATGTGCATCCTACGTGTATAACTTTCTATTCAATTTCACGGTTATTAAAACAACAAAGCAACGAGAAACAGAAATTAATTTTCAACATTTTACAATCTTACGTTCACAAATAAAATGGATTGGTATGGTACTTAGTTAGGAATGACGGGTATTGATAAGAACATGTTTAAGATCATTAAAAGCATCAATCAGTCTCTTCATTTGATCTCTAATATCACACACAGCGTCGGTCAGCCTCTCGGTGGTTTGCAACTTAAGCTTTTCTATTTCGATGGACGCCTTGGACGCCGTGTCCTCGTCGTCATCATCGTCTGAATCTGCAATATTAAGATCATTATCCTCCATGGTCTAGTGGTTTAGGTTTAGCCCATGGGCTCCCAACCCGGAGGTCCTGGGTAGGTATAAGTAGGTATTTGTCAATTCATCACTTTGTGAGATTTTCCGTAGTTTGGTTAGGATAATACAGGCTGAATCACCTGATTGTCTGGAAGAAAGAAGATTCCGTGCTTCGGAGTGCACGTTAAGCCGTCGGTCCTGGTCGCTGTATTTGATCGTGGTTGTTGCATAAACCATGTCAGAGGCCTATTTTCTGTGCTATAAGGTAGGCTTTAAAACTTTGACACACGGGTTCATCGGGTCTCGATCGACTCGAAACGAAATCCTTACGACAAGAAGTAAGTAAGTAACTGTTTATAAAAGTTCAGATAAATGTCAAACCATCTTCAGGTTCCGAGGTAGATGATGCTTTTTTTTTTAGAGGCATTTTTATATTAAATTCAGAATTTAACTTGGAAGACTAAACAAGAATAACAGCATATATTCTAACAATTTTGACCCTAATTTTTTTAAACTGAGATGGTATCTAAAACTGAGGAGCCACGAAGTAATTTTAGTTTGACAACTTTGACAAATAAATGAAAATTTGAATGATTTGAACCGGATTTTCCGATTCCACCTTCCACCACAGATTTATCAAGGTTTCCCCACAGAGGTTTCCCACTAAAATAAAAACTCCTTGTTCTAAGATTCTCTTGAGCGGATATGGAAAAGAAGGATCTTACACCAGCGGATGCCGAAGGCCGGGCAAAGTGGAGTACTTAGGTACAAAAAGCCGGAAAGCGGACCCCAGCATTACCTACGCCGGGAGAACCAGGGAAAACGCTAGGCATAAGAGAGAAGAAGATGGCCAGCCCAGCCCATGGCCAGCAATGGCCTGCTATTCAGACATCAACCATGGCTTTCAGAATGACTTTTACTAAATACCTAGTACAATCCTAAATGTTGTACCAAGGCCAAGTGCTGTTATTTTGCACAAGGAGTCAGTCTATAATCCAATATCGTTACCATTTTTGTTGTGTTCTCAAACTTTTACAAAGTTGTTCTGCTGCCCACTCGGAAAGGACGGAATATTTGATTCTAAATTCCTAATATAAAAACTTGATAAAATACACAAATCTACTGGATTATTTAGGTTACTTTATTAATACACATATTAAACAAAAAATGGTGTAGGTACAATTTAAATAAAAAATATGGGTAAATAAAAAGCTGTTAAGAATGACGACCATTTATAATAGCATCTTTAATTGCTGTAAAGGCTCCGACCAGCTGGGTAATTTGATCTCGAATATCACAAATAGCATTTGTTAGTCGCTCTCTGGTTTCAATCTCCCGGTTTCTCCTTTCAAGGATTTCTGCATAAGTAGGACCGTCATCCCCGTCATCCCCGTCATCCAGTGAAAGGTTGTGTTCTCCCAATATCTCTGAAAATATTTTTTTTATTTAATGCAAGGGTGACAGGCGAATCAAGGACGTAGTTATTTTGCACATAGAGTCAGTTGCAACGGGGTAACGCTGAAGATATTTCATAAGTTGTTACCCTTGCTCCGCTTTCTTACTGCATCGAATTCTCTTTGCGGTGACTCCTCTTGCGATTACTCATTATGTAACGTAGTTATGCTTTATTCTACTAATATTATAAATGCGAAATTTTGGATGTTTGGATGAATGGATGTTTGTTATTTAATCACGCTTCAACCACTGAACGAATCGGAATGAAACTTGGCACACATATAGGTTAAGTCCTGGTCCCAGCATAGGACTTGGGCTACTTTTCGCCGCGGAAAAACCTTTATTTCCACGGAAAATAGTACATTACGATATAAGTGCGGTGGGTTGATCATTACAGCCGAGGCGATATTGATAGCCCGAGCCGTAGGCGAGGGCTATAAGAAGGCAGAGGCTGTAATTATCAAAGCGCACATATGTCGTACGACGTTTTATAACATATTTGCGAGGAAATAAATAGAACTAGATAAAAAAAATAACAATACAGCAAAAAAAAAAGCGCGCGGAATAATTTTTACTTATTCACAAATTAAGATGCGCGCGCATCAACGCTTTCTTTTTTAAGCCATAGTACAAAGAAACAAAAACCAGCCAGTATTACTAATAAAGTAAATTAATATTTTTTTGATTTTGTTACAGATAAATGGTTGTAATTTATTGTAAAAATTTATTAAATCAAAGAATTAAATGTTTATTTTATTAAACTTTATCTCCCAAAGATAATTTTATTTATAAAATGTTGACCACTTTTCTGCCATAAAAACTCTTTGCTAAGATTTAAAAAAGTACCGTTCGATAAACCGTGCGTTTTACCTAATTAAAAAAAACTCGTGTGTTTTACAGCACTCGTGCATTTTACATTACGATTACGCACAAGTATGTAATAAGATACAATACAATATTGAAATTGGTGTAATAAGAGACCCTTTACGAGCAAATGTGTTATAAAATCATTTAACGCCTTAGAGCAGTGAAGGTTAAACCGTGGGCGAATCTAGTAACGAATAAATATAACCCAAATACAGTAGTAATTGTAAAGCAAATTATGAAACTATCTTTACATTAGATGACAAAACGTCGTGCTAAATAAAATTAAAACAGTTTATACATCTTCGTAGTCATATACCGGGTGTAAGGGACAGCGTCCCGAAAACTAATAGTGGTTGCTTAGTCAACGATACTGAACAACTTTCAACAGGAAATTCTTTCAGGAGATGAAAAAAAAATCACTTTCCCATACATAATTATCACCTCGATCAGACAATTTGTACCTATGGAAAAGCATTTTTGTTTCATCTCCAAAAATAAACATGGTAAATAGTTCTTCAGTTTCGTTGACTGAACAACCCATATCAGTTGCGAGACGCTGTCCCTTACACTTCGTATAATAAAGTTCTCACCGGAGTCATGTTGAGATATTTCATCATTCTCGTCCATGGTGTCAGTTCGAGGTCTTCTTCTTGGTGGTGTTTCAACACCTGACGCTTCTTGTGAAGATCGTTTCCGTGCTCTGCGTTCTGAACGATTGTCCTCTGGATCGTTTCCATCATTACCTCCTGTGGTGGCCATAATCATGTAATTGTGTGTTCTGCTGTACACTAATAATTTCAAAGCTACTGATTGAGCTTCTATTGGGCGCTATTTAAGAAAATAAATTATATGTTCACCCAAGTTGCATCGTCACATTTATTGACAACTTGTTCAATTTCTATAAAACCAAAGAGTAAAGTAATCTTCTATACATATATTAAAACAGTAAAAGGCCGATGTCTGTACATTGAAGATTTTCATGAAAAACTGTTACATGGATCTTAAGTAGAGCAATAGAAGCCATAACAACCATTTTTAGAATTTTTGTCTGTCTGTCTGTCCGGGCTAAACTCAGAATCTACTGGACCGATTTTAATGGTTACTCAGTATAGTTTTTGAGCTCCCTATCTAACTGAGAGCCTAGCCTGCATATAAAATCATACTCATAATACTTTTGAGAAAAAATGTAACTCCACCCAAATTATGCAATGGAACCCGAACTAAAGTAAATGCTTTGCAGAGAAATTTTATCCATGCTGATTGCTGAGATTCTCACTGAGAACTATGAGGAGTGGGCGGAACTGTTTTTATACTTACCAACAATTTCCCGTTCAAATTTAAGCGCACACAGTTTACTATAAACCTCTGCTTCGCAATGACCATCAACTCCAAGGTCAATCTTATGGCTGCTGGGGTGGATTTAAGATCCAACTGCTTATGCCACGGCCACGGCCACCTGTATGTTGCATACAATGTTTACGAGTGAGTAGCGCCAGGCATTGTTAATTTAAGCCACAACGGGGAAAACTAAATATAATGTAGTTTATAGAGAAATTAGAGAGAGAAAGAGAAATAAATCTGATTTAAAAGCTTATTAATTACTTTCAAATACTTCAACGCAAACGAAGTCGCGGGCACCAGCTAGTAATACCTAAAACAAAGACTAGAATCTTTTCCAATGACAGAAAGAATTCGCTCTTCCATGTCCGAAAGAGGATGCAAATCCTGTAAAAGAGGTTTTCTGGGGGGTGGGGATATATATATTGATAATCAGGGTGTAATTTTTGAATGATTTGAGGTCGCTGAATTCGAATTTTTAGTTATTTTGATCTTCTGAACTTTAGTTTTGGATAGGTATAAATATTATAAAATTAATTTGTATAGGTCTCCAGCCCAAGCCTATTATTTCATGTTGAAAGATTTAAAAATCTAAGTGGCGGGAATGAAGTACTAAACTTATTCATCTGTGAATGAAACTAGTTTTCTCTCGCAATCGAAGTGAAAAGAAGAGATTACAACTCGTGCACAAATCATTTTTATCCTCGGCTATCATCAGCCCTCGCCCTGGATATGGATAAATGACTTAACTTGTTCACTTGTCGTGATATCTACTATTCTTAACATGTTACAATCTTACGTTCACAAATAAAATGGGTCGGTCGGTTCTTTAGGAATGATTAGATATTCATGCAGGATTTTCACATATGAGCAAATTCCTAAAAAAAACCTTTAGCCTTTAGCTTGTCACTGGCTAGTCAAGTTCATTCTGAATAGCTCAAGGAACAACTGTAGCAATTTTCAAAACTACAGGTATTTTTTGTGCTGATTTAAGCAATTTTCCGGTATTATGATACTAAATGCCTAATATAAAAACTTGATAAAAAAACATAAATCTACTGGACGATTTAGGTTACTTTATTAATACAAATGTTAAACAATAAATGGTGTACAATTTAAATTCAAAAAAATCTGTTAAGAATGAGGAGCACTTATAAAAGCATCTTTAATTGCTGTAAGGATTCCAACCAGCTTGGTAATTTGTTCTAGAATATCACACATAGCGTTTGTTAGTCGCTCTCTGGTTTCCATCACCCGGTTTTCCCTTTCAAGGATTTCTGCATAAGTAGGAATGTCTTCGTCCAGTGAAGCATGATCATCCAATATATCTGAAATATATTTTATTTAATACAAGAGCGACAGGCGAATCAAGGTCGTAGTTGTTTTGCACAAAGAGTCAGATCAACAGTACAACGAGTACAACCAACGGGGTAACGCCAGTATCTTGGAAACTTTGTCGACGACGTAATTTATTTCATTTGCTCTGCCTACCCCATTGTTGGATATTTGCATGTGTGTGTGTGTGTGGAGCCGCTGCGCCGGCCCATTCCTTGCTTCAATAATGTAGATAGCCATCTTGTATGTTTGACGTGCTCCCGCGACGCCCTCTCATCAATACACAACACGCGGCGGCGTACGAATTCGCGTGTGAAAAATGGCTTCCGCCTTTTCTTTCGGTGTTATTTCAACGTTCGATCATCGATCTCAGGACTGGGACAGTTATAAATCGCGTTTGTTTATGTGGTTTGTGGCTAATGAGATAAGTGATGGTACGAATGGATGTTTGTTATTCAATCACGCTGCAACCACTGGACGAATCGGAATGAAACTTGGCACACATAATATAGGTAGGTTAAGTCCTGGTCCCAGAATAGGACCTAGGCTACTTTTCGCCGCGGAAAATCCTTTATTTCCACGGGAAAATATATTTAACGCGGATTAAACCGTGGGCGAATCTAGTAACGAATAAATAACCTAATACTGCAGTAGTAGTAATTGTAAAGCAAATTATGAAACTATCTTTAATTCTTTACATTAGATGACAAAACGTCGGGTTAAATAAATTAAAACAGTTTTATTCTTATTGATCATCTTCACTCTTCAGTAATACAAAGATTAAGTTCTCACCTGAGTCATGTTGAGATATATCATTATTTTCATCATTTTCGTCCAAGGTGTCAAGACGCGGTCTTCTTCTTGGTGGTGTTTTAGCACCTGGCTCTTCTTGTGAAGTTCGTTTGCGTGCTTTTGCTTTGCGTTCTTTTACTGTGAATTTACTCCTTAAATTTGCCTTTTTTGGCGGAAGGTTGTCCTCTGGATCGTTTCCACCATTATTACCTCCCATGTTACCTCCTGTAGTAGCCATAATCATGTAATCCTGTAGGTATTCTGAAATAATATGATCGTTCTGCTGCACACTAATAATTTCAAAGCTACTGACTGAGCTCCTATTGGGCACTATTTGAGAAAATAAATCACACTTGTTTGTTCTGTTAATAATACCATTATGAAACAATGACAATTTGTTCCAATGACAGCAAGAATTCGCTCTTCCATGTCCGAAAGAGGATGCATACCATCCGCGCTCAGATTATGATGAAATCGGTTTTTCGATCAAAAAGCTAGGATTTTGGCTGAAGGCTGCATGGGCTCAAGCTCTTCGCCTTCCCTTTTATTATGGGAAAACGTTAAAAAAAAAAAACAAAACCCGGACACAAAATACTGGTAAATCCAGTTTTTTTAATCAAAATACTAGGATTTTTGTCAAAGTGTGGGTTTTGGTTTTGATGAATTGGTTTTTGATTTTATGATAAAATCAATATCGGTTGCTATTTTATATTTAAATCTGGATCATAATTATGGAAACTATAAAAATATAATCATTATCTCATATCTCTATATAGTGTTTTTTTAACCTGGCATTGACCTACTTCCGAAGCACGTACCTTGACAATTATTAAAATGCACCGCAAAATGCAGTAAATTTAATTGTTGTCAGAGTTCTTCTTCATCTACCTAGCGTTTTTTGATACTTACAAATTATCATTGTACCCAATACCAATGTATTTCTCACCTTTGCCCACTGTTTCCCATTGTTTTTGGCCCCATCTTTGTAACCATTTAATTTGTTAGCACACTGCTGCGTCCACAACCTGCTGTGCTAGTTTTTGAGGCTTTGTTTTTCCTTTGGCCAATGCCGGGTTCAGTTCTATAAACCCGATAAGTCCTTCCATTTGCTCTGGAGTTATAGCAACTCTGCCTGTGAGATCTGTTAACTCTATAATTAGGTTCGATTTGAGTCACAAAGAAAACCTGACGAGTGAATAAATTAAATACTCTTTCAGGCATTATTAATTACCCCCCCTCTATCCTCCGTTAGCCTCATCTTTAGACTCCAGTACTTTTAGTATATTCGTCCTTCCATGAATTATTTTTTCCCTTTTTTGCGGCCTTCGGAACGCTGTTTATCATTTGCCGCGTTTTTCCAGTTCTTTTTTTCAACGCATTCTTTCTAAATCTGAACGTAGCCTTAATAATCAATCGGCATAAATGTAGAGTCGGTAGTGTAGGCAGAATATTCACTTATTGATTAGGTTGTATTTAACTCACCCTTTTCCATGATATAAACTGCAGCTCAATACTTTAAGGTTCCTTTATTATTATATCCTGTAAATACAACGATACGCGGGGATAGGGAGAGAGTATTTAATTTAATCCAGGGGTACGTTCACGGGCGCACGGTTAGCGCAAGGTTAGGGGAACTTTTCACTTTGACAGTTTATAAAGCCCCGTTTTGAAGCGCCTGTCAGGGGAAATTTCATCCTGACAGGTGCAAGTGCGTGCATGAACGGGGGTTTACGCGAGCTGTCAGATTAAAAGTCGCTCTAACGGTTTCCCCTAGATGCATGCGTGAACGCACTCCAGAGTCGTTAAACCTGCTCTGTGCCTGCCATGCCATCTGCCATGTGCCTGCTCTTTCAAACAATAACAAATGACTGTTTTACCGACACAGAGGGCTAGAAGAAAAGCGTGGAAATGCGCGCGCAGAATTTAAAATTCGATTTTTTATTTAATTTACAATATGTTTCGTATTATTTAATATTCAATGAATTTCCGTAGCAAAATCATAGCCTGTAAAAGATTAAATAATTCTTTTATTTTTTCAAAATATTTGATACAAAAATGCAATAACGCATCTCACCCCTTTCGCTCCCACACACACACAAATCTGAGCCATTCTCTCAGCTATTATCACTGCTTTGCTTGGTTTCCGGAAAATACACTGCGATTACCCGGAACCAGAAACGCCAACTGTAATACCTATTCATTTAAAATGTCTAAAAAATTGATCAATTTATTCGATAGCGAATATTTAAATAACAATAAGAAATTAAGAGTAGAAACTAGAAATTTTATGGACGGAAGCATTTTAACAAAAAGAAAACTATAGCCCTAAAATCGATGAACTTCCGAGCTTTTCACGCGGAAGTTTGGCATGTCGTCATCAAAACAAATATTTACTCCCCTTCATTATAACAATGCTAACCGTCAAAATAGAACTGCTGCTCAAACTAGAGTATACAGTTCAATGCAACAGCTTTTTGATTTGGCAGTATATTCTTGCACGGTGATAAAATTGACAAGTGATAGTGAATATCTGCTGCGATTTGTATTTCTAGTGCAATGGCGCCTGTAGAGATATTGCAGTTCGGAAATTATTCAAGAATTTGCTCCTAAAATAACATCAAGATGTTTGGCGTGTTCAGAATCTTCAACAGGGTAAGCTAATTTGGAAATGTTAGAGTAAATTGTTGATTGTTTTGCTTTTTCTCAGGTTAATTTGCTTAATTACTTAACTGCTGCGTCACGCTAATGAAGCTTAATGCTATATTGATTAAGGAGGGAAGTACTCTAAATCGGGCTAAACACGGTCCGGCATTTGACTTTGTTAGTATAGTTAATAGTTGAATTTTCAATAAATTTATATATGGTTAGCTTCTCTTAAATATGGAGAACAACTAGATTCATAGATATAATCTAAAAATACTATGATTACACCAGGTAATCATCAGAAATATCATGAAAATCTGGCGTCTCAATGCCGAATTTGAACAACTGTGACATTTCTATGAGCTTAGAAACAGCAAATGTTATATCGAAATAAGCGTATAATTATGAAGAACATCATAATCAACTCTGTTTTTCAATACTTTTTGTATACATTGAGATATATGCAAAAATATATGAAATCGGCTTGAAACAGCCCCATGCTAGAAAAGGACAGAGCGCGCATTCTGTCATTGGTTTGAAAGGGACAGTTGCCGCGAGCACATAGACCCTTAAGTTTGTTTGTTTGGCTTTTTAAATTTGTGTGCGTAGTTTTTTTTTATTTGTCATCTTATGTTCATATGAATATCATGTCTATTATATACCTAATATGAAACATATTTTTATTGTATAAGATGAAGTTACATAGGTACCGGTATGACAACAGATGTTCATTTTATCGATCGAATGTTGGACCTTACCCACCCACTTGTTGCTTGTATTGCATTTCATAGCGGCCAAAAACATGTAATGATGTATAACTTTTTAAACCATAGCGATTATTTTCACTCATTTTACTATTTTTAAGGGTCAACTCGCGATACGTAAGTATTTAGATAAAACATAGGAATTACCTTATATTATATCTCGACGTTTCGACAATGTTTCAATTGTCGTGGTCGCGTATGTTTTACCTAAATACGTATCGCGAGTTGACTCATTAAAATAGTAAAATGTTATGATGTATTAAATAAGGCTTGCTAGCCTTATAGCTAGCATAACTATAATATGTTGTGTCATTAGTCTCAAGTCTTAAGGCACCAATTCGGTGCAGGCACGACTTAACTAAATCTTTTATCGAAATAAAACGATTTGCAGTCCCTTTCATTTCTTTCATGATAAAAAAATTATAGGTTTGGATTACAACATAATATCACGCCTGTACCCCTAATGGGGTAGGCAGAGCGTCAACGATCCAAACAAAGATCGTTTCGCCACGTCTGACAAGTTCTGAGGGTTGATTAAGATTGATCTGTAGGTATATTGATGTAGTGACAGGTTGTCAGCCCATCGACTAAATAACAATATACTGAAACCCTTGAATCCCTTAGCTGGTTTTTACAGCATGCTCGGGAGGAGATGCAGCTGGCACATTCTATGTTTCTCTATCGCTCCCAGTCCAGCATGGAAGTATAAAAAGCATACAACCTAAGTAAAACTTCTAAATAAACATACGAAAAATTTCGCCTAGTGGTTAAGGAGGGAAGTACTCTAAATCGGGCTAAACACGGTCCGGCATTTGACTTTGTTAGTATAGTTAATAGTTGAATTTTCAATAAATTTATATATGGTTAGCTTCTCTTAAATATGGAGAACAACTAGATTCATAGATATAATCTAAAAATACTATGATTACACCAGGTAATCATCAGAAATATCATGAAAATCTGGCGTCTCAATGCCGAATTTGAACAACTGTGACATTTCTATGAGCTTAGAAACAGCAAATGTTATATCGAAATAAGCGTATAATTATGAAGAACATCATAATCAACTCTGTTTTTCAATACTTTTTGTATACATTGAGATATATGCAAAAATATATGAAATCGGCTTGAAACAGCCCCATGCTAGAAAAGGACAGAGCGCGCATTCTGTCATTGGTTTGAAAGGGACAGTTGCCGCGAGCACATAGACCCTTAAGGCATCGGTACGGTACGCCGAAGATCGTGGTATAGAGGGCCTTCGTGAGACTATCCATCCGCTCCGTTGTATATTTTGACCAGAAATAATCCGCTAGTTTCCTACAAAGTAAGTAAAGTAGTCAAATCAGCAACATTTTATGAAATGTCAAAAACGCTTTTTTGGATGAAAATAGCGAGGTATGACGTCAGTCCTTAGTAAATACTTGGCTACTCAAATCAATTTTTCTATATTTTTAACTCAATTATTAGATCCAAATATGCATTTTATTGAAAATTATGAATGAGATCCACAATATTTTAGCCATCAGTTTTAAGTATAAACGTTTTGTATTTTTTTTGCCATCCAGTCAACAACCTATTCTAATTTACAATGTTCCGTAGATACAAAATAAACATTTCAGCTTTAATTAAGCTAACCTAATTTCAGTTTTCCCGCGCAATTGGCACTATTTTCCCGCGCTCAATAGGCCAATATTTTTTTAGCCGGCGTTCTGTTCAGCCAGCCACGTTTTATTGTAGATATCTACACCATCTAGCTAGTTAGATCGCCATAAGCGAGAAGTTTTACATCGGTCAACCCGATTTTGCATGCGAGAAATTGCGTTGCACCGGTCTCTTGTTTACAGCAGTAAAAATAATTGTTTTTTTAATGTTATGGGACCCACCAACATCTCTTGGGTCCCAAGCCAACCTCACCTGCCCGTGGTGCATCCTGCTGACAAACAAACGAGGCTCTGGCCACGTACCAACAATGCATTGGACCAGCATGGTAGGTTTTTATGGCCCCGACGGAAGTCAGACTGGTGCTGGGTCCAGGGGCACATACAATCCACGGACGACGTTGATTCCTCGTCAAACGAATATGACTATGTACCTACACAACTTCACTTAGGCCCGTATTTATAATCAGCTCTCAAAAGTGACAGCGAGTTTGAGTTCGTATCAGAAATGTCATTTCAGTACAAAACGACATGTCAAATCCATACTTAATATTGCTCTCAATTTTGAGATCGCTTTATAAATACGAGCCTTACAACCTTATCAAACGAATAAAAATAATGAAGAAGACACTCTTTAATCTTTATGCGTATGCATGCATGTGGAATACCTATAAAAGTTACTCTATCTGCTACAGGTACCACTACATTTTACAATACAATTGGGTACTTGACTGGGTAGCTTAAAAAATTCAAAACGTTTATACTTAAAACTGATGGCTAAAAATATTGTGGATTTCATTCATCATTTTTAAAAAAATGCACATTTCGATATAAGTTATTGATTTGATTAGTCAATATTTACTAAAATATGACGTCATAATTTACTATTTTCATACAAAAAAGCGTTTTTGACATTTCATAAAAAGTTGCTGATTTGACTAGTTGGAAAGTAGCCAATTCTACAATTTTCTGCCCATTTCTGAAATTGGCATCCTTGATATATCTACTTACTTACTAGGTATAGGTTCCTACTTAGATACTTAGATGTTGAATACTTATTTACCAATGTGGCACTTGATCTTCACATGTACCGCTGTTTTCCATCTCTAGATTGTGTTTGAGGATAAAGAAGATTGATCGGAGACCATGTAACCTAAATTAAAACCTGAAATTCAGACAATGGTTTGAGTTTCAGGAATTGGAGTCAAGAGCAAACCCATTCCTAATAGAAGTTGCAAACGAAAATTTCAGGAAAATAAATATTTTTTAGTCTTTGATAGAGTTAATCATAAATAGTTTTGCAAGCATGATAATATCTTGAAAAGAAATAGCAAGAAATGGTAGCCAGACTAGCCAGTAGAAATGTCGGTCCGGTATCTAGCTTTGACTGAGCATCAAACGAGACAACATCGGATCGCTAAATCGCTATCGTCATCGGCTAGCATCAGGGCACTCCATTCCATCTGGTGTATAGGACACCATAGCTAGAGGTAATTCTATTGTGCCAGTGTTTGGCCACAACTGCCTCGGTGGTGGACTAAACGGTCGCTCGGACAGCGCGTGGGAATTTTCCGAACTTTTCCTTTCATTTTGCCGCGTATTTTTTACTTTTATAAAACTATTGGTCTAATATTCGGATACGCATGTGTTAGCAAGTGTTTTTAAAAATTAGGAGTCATATTTTTTGGATAGTAAAAGTGTATTGAATTAATTTGATGAAATGAAAATGGAAACTAAAGTTGATGTGGTGAGTGCTTTTGGATTGTCAAGGCTTCCATTTGTTTGTGATAGCATTGCGAAAATAAACCTTTTTATAGATTGTGTCTTTCTTCTATCAATCATGTTAAGTAAAAAGGTACCTACGATCTATCTCTCAAAGGATATTGCTACAAAATAAAAGTTATTTATCAACTTATTTTATTAAGTCTATGTAAGTTAAATCAATTCAGGTAAATTAAGAGAATGATTAATAAAATCTCGGTTACAATAAGTAATTATGATCGATTTATGATACTAAAAATAGTATATAAAATAAAAGTTGACCAGTTTCACAAACTCAACATCATTTAATTCGCCGTTAGTAGTCGGACATAATTAATACTCTCGAATTAATTTATTTAACAATTTATTGTGCACAAGAACAGGACATAAAAACAAGGACACAACAGGCACTGCTTAATTCTAAAAAGTTACATGTAAGCAGCTATTTATTTTATTTTAAAGCATTTTTGTAAGCTCTTCATACTGTCAAACTGCTGGTCAAAAGATTCTACTCCCATTTCTTTTATTTACAACGTTGGTGAATGCAAAGTTGCAGTTGTGTTAGCAATTACAAGACTTCCATAATTGAAGATACTTAAATAAGTTGTTAAAACCCCCTCGACTTCTCTATTACTTTCTATCACGCGATTTAGAGGAATAGGGAGTTCAATTTTTATAAACACACTTGTTGTAATAAATGCAGTTTTTCGATTGTCTTTAAGTGAGTAGTTGTCATGCAGTCAGGTCTGTAAAAAGTCTCAGAAAGCCAAGTTTTCAATGTGAGGTCTTAAGAATCTTATAAATGGTTAAAGAAATTATGTGGAATGAATTTTCATGACTTTTAGGTAAAAGTGTAAAGGACCTTGAAGTGGATTTGAAGACTAACATGACAAAAACAGGTAGTCAGGTGTGTCAGCTAGCATACAACTAAATCCTCGTCCCCCTCAACTGGTTTCTATTCCGTTTTATATCGCTTCCAGTCTCGAATGATAAACCACCCTTTCCGTAAAGAGCTGCACGATCTACCCATTCACTTTTGACTTGCTTTGACTTTATATGCTTGTAAAAAAAACTGTCAAATTTTTAGAGTGGTGTTGTGAATCTTTCCCTAAGGAACATAGGTCGAAATATGAAAAGAAATTGTTGGCTCTGCCATACAAATGATATCAGCGGCTCGAGTCATGTTGTATTAGACCAGACTATTATTATTTATTTATCTTTTATCGTTATTTGCTGACAGTGCAGCAGTAACAGCCGGTTTTTTGCACTCTTGGCAGTGCCAAGTTGTCACGTGTAGGGTTTTGTAATGTAGTTCCTACGGACGTGGAGCAACATCCACCTGTAACGACCACTATTAGAAACAGTGACCGGGACGACTGCTAAACGTGCCTTCCGAAGTACGGAATCCATTTTCTTCCAGACAATCAGGTGGATTCAGCCTGCATTGTTCTAACCAAACTTGTGAAAATCTCACAAAGTGATCAATAGACAAATATTATCGAATCCAGGACCTCCGGATCGTGAGCCCATGGCCCATATCACTATACTACAGAGGCAGTTATGGGACATTGTCGACTGTCGATGACTGCCGCCGACTACCCGACAGAGCTGACTATAATTAATCATACTTTATTGCGGCTATAGGCTGTATAAGAACTGGTAATCAATTATGTGGCTAATTCGCCACACCCATCTTCAATTATCTTGATCTACTAATTAATCAAAAGTTTGTTGGTTTACTCCACTTTACGTAGATGGAGTAACAAACGAGTCTTCTATTATGCTGTCTTACATTTCCTTGTCAGGATAGGACAGCACCACTTAATCTCTATTGGTGGAAATGGGAGTCGTAAGTAAAACTTCCCGAAACAGGGAAAACTCTATGTCCTAATCTATCCTAACGAAAAGATTAAACTAATTTGCCATCGTTTCTTAATGAGTTTTAAGTGCCTAGTACTCTTCTTCTTAGCGAGTGGATTTTCGAGTCGAACAACGACCCGATAAACCCTGGTGTCAGAGTTTTCAAACCGCCTAGTAGCACAGCTATAGGCCTCTGACATGGTTTCAGTATCGACCACTATCAAAGACAGCGACCGGGACCGACGGCTTAACGTGCCCTCCGAAGCACGGAATCTTTTTTCTTTTCGGACAATCAGGTGATTCAGCCTGCAATGTCCTAACCAAACTGGGGAAAACCTCACAAAGTGATAAATTGACAAATATCAACTTTGTGTTCCCCCCCTGGGAATCGAACCCAGGACCTCCGGATCGTAAGCCCACAGCTTAGACCACTAGACCACAGAGGCAGTTACAGTGCCTAGTACTAGTAAGTAGTTTTAAATGAGAATTAACCGTGGATCGATCGCGACGAATGTTTAAACCAGCGATGGTAGCAAGGCCGCGCTCCATTAGCCTCGCCAGTTTGTGATTTGAATACCAAACCGCACTCCTTGCCACCATGCTTTCTATGGAGGTACAGTCAAACGGATAAATGTTCACTGAGCCAACAGGTGTTTCAAAGTCAATTATGTTGGTTGTTGTTATTTTCCATACATACAAATACTTTAGTCACGTCACGGGTAGGCAGAACGGAACAGAATGAAAATGTGTTCACTATTAAACTTATATTACCTCTAGTTTATTTTTATTCGGAATGGGTTTGCTCTTGACTCTAGACACCTAGGTCAGGAATGACCGTGACAGAGTGGACGATGGAGCGAGCAAACCCAGAGGATGCCTGTTACTCGTAAGGCACTGGCATTCTCACGCACCGACGGAACACAGCAAGCTGTTTGGCGACGGTCTCCGGTGAGAGGGTGGTAGCGAGCCAGGCGGCCCCTTGCGGAGCCTACCACCGCTTAGTTGGGATCATTCAGTCGGAATTATTCACAGGCTAGCCTGTGTTGCCGTTGCCCGGGGTGGACCACTAGGTAGGTAGATCCCATCACACCCCAATACATTACAGGCTTACCGAATAATAAGATAGTAATTTTGTATCACTGTTAAAAAATAAAAACTTATTTTAACCTATGTTATAGACGGTTGTTTGTTAAATACTACAGCACTTGTATACCAACTGATTGTATTTGTATTTGTATTTGACTTTTGAGTATGTATCGGTCACTAAATGAAAAGTCGTGGTATTGTTCCCTTTATTCGGCTCTGACTGTACGTCTCGAGTTGACTGCTCAATAATCGTTAAGTAATTCGCTATGGCCGATGACGATACATGGACACAATTGAGCCTGTAAAAATGTAGCGTTATTTATAGAGTTAGAAATGAAGGTAGAGATTCGATTCCCAGCTGTAGCAAAATTTGATAAATTAACGTAATTGGTGTATTTGTATGATCCACGCACGTCGAAAAATATGTAATTAAATATTAGCCCTAAAATTATAAAATTTTCACATAGTGCTCACCTCAGCCATGAAATGAAATGAAATGAAATGAATTTTTGTGCAATAGATCCTGGTCGTGATAAATTCACAAAATAAATAAATCGCTAAATAAATAAATACTTCCATGCTGGACTCGGAGTGATAGAAAAACATTAAATGTGCCACCTGCATCTCCTCCCGGGCATGCTGTAAAAATCAGCTAAGGGATTTGAGGGTTACGGTATTGTAATTTAGGCGATGGGCTGACAACCTGTGACTTTATAATATACAGATCTATCTGGAATAACTCGGAATAACCCTCAAAACTTGTCAGACGTGGCGGAACGACCTTTAGATCGGCAGTCTTCTAAACTGACTTCCTACTAATATAACTAAACTAACTATTACCTTACCTACGGCTCTCGTTATGGATTTCAATAAAAATGCGACATAAAGGCCGAATGATAGCTTAGAAATAGAAATCATTTTATAAATGAGCCGTTATAACATCTTTATGACCTCTGTTTATGAGATTGATGATGGTTTATGCAATTTTTGATATTTCCAAATAAAACTTCACGGTCATCCAACATATAACCATTTTTATATGAGAACAATCTTTCTTCCATGCTGGACTGGGAGAGATAGAAAAACATAGAATGTGCCAGCTGCATCTCTTAGCCATTGCACATACTCAAACATATTTAACAATGTTAAACATAAATTGTGATTGGGAGGGTCAGGAGTATACCGTTAGCACTGGCCCTTTATTCAAACCCAATAAAAAAAAAACTAATACATATGCCAAGTTTTATCTCGATCCGTCCTTCTAGTATATTTTGAGACACAGGATCAGCATCTGTCACACCGATCATATCTACCTGCTGCTGCTGTGTGTAGTCCAACTTGGAATAGTACCTTCAGTGGAGTCATTTTGTTGCCTGTTTTATACACTAAACCAATGTTTGTTGCAGCACACTGTGCACCCTTCAGCAGCTAATAAGCAGGGGAAGTCAGATCTGAGCCACTTGACCAAGGGTCCTTATGGCTCCTGGTGCACCCCTCAATCCACGCCTGCTCATGCTGCGTAAGTATTGTGTACCTAAATTGATAGAGCAGTGGTAAATATAGCACCCTACAGCAGCTAATAAGCAGGAAAAGTCAGATCTGAGCCACTTGACCAAGGATCCTTAGGCTCTTGGCATGGTGCACCCCTCAATCCACGGCTGCTCATGCTGCGTAAGTATTGTGTACCTAAATTGATAGAGCAGTGGTAAATATAGCACCCTACAGCAGCTAATAAGCAGGAAAAGTCAGATCTGAGCCACTTGACCATGGGTCCTTAGGCTCTTGGCTTGGTGCACCCCTCAATCCACGGCTGCTCATGCTGCGTAAGTATTGTGTACCTAAATTGATAGAGCAGTGGTAAATATAGCACCCTACAGCAGCTAATAAACAGGAAAAGTCAGATCTGAGCCACTTGACCATGGGTCCTTAGGCTCTTGGCTTGGTGCACCCCTCAATCCACGGCTGCTCATGCTGCGTAAGTATTATTTAACTGGGTGTAAAGGTCAGCTTCCCACAAACTAATAGGGGTTGCCGCAGCCAACGAAAATGAACAACTTCCACCAGAAAATCCTTTCATGAGATGAAATTTTCCTGGTGATAGATGATCAGTTTCTTTGACTGAGCATCCCCTAATAATTCAGTTTGCGGGAAGCTGTCTGATTGGTAGAACGGCGGCAAAGAATACTCCAAATTAACTATGTCTTAAGTGATATATCACCCTCTTCCCTACAATCATAATGTTAGTGTAGGTACCAATGGGTTGAAGTACAATTTTTTTTTCTGCTAGTGCGCCTTTTGCATGAAAATCCTACAGGTAAAGCCTATATTGGGTATGGGTACTCTCAAAACTACCTACACTAAAGCTGGTATGTAGTATCACAAGTCTGGCGAGGCATGCTATTCGAGTTATTTATTTATTAATAGTATTAATATTCCTTCCATGCTGGACTGGGAGTGATAGAAAAACATAGAATGTGCCAGCTGCATCTCCTCCTGTGCATGCTGTAAAAATCAGCTAAGGGAATCGAGGGTTTCAGTGTATTGCAATTTAGGCGATGGGCTGACAACCTGTCACTATAGCAATATACATAATCACCATCTGTATTAGCCCTCGAAACTTGTCAGACGTTGCGGAACAACCTATGTTTAGGTAGTTTTTGCTCTGCCTACCCCATTAGGGATAAAGTATGTATTAATATCGCGTTATCATAACCAAAATTCTATAATGTATTTTTTTATAGGCCTGCACCTGACCCATCCGATTTTATCATTGAATCAAAATCGTCATCGAGTGGTAAAGATCGAACTATCATCAATGCTAGGGGGTAAGTTAAATATAAAGTATTATCAGATAAAAACTAAGTAAAAAATTATTGAAAACATTAATTGTATCTACTGTCAATCAAATCAATGATGTATTATCCAATATCTATATCAAACTCATAATCAAATAATTATGATCTAAGACATATCTCAATTTATTAAGATAAAACCCTGGGAAGCTGCGTGGCACTCCCAACACAAGCATTCTTGTAATTGCTTACTGGGAGGACCTCATAATCTGTAAATTGTATAAATTGAGCAATAAAGAACCTTTTTATTTATTTTTTATTTTATTTAAGACGAAAATGAATTTTGTTCCCCCCCCCCCCTGACTCAAAACCTGGGTACGCCCATGGATGTGACTTCTTTCAGGGGTCCGTTTATGCCACAGAAAGTCAGGCTATACTCGTCGAGTCCACCGCCTGATGATTACAAGTTTATTGATGATGATAATGAGTTGCACTGCTCTGAGATTGAAGACGTGAAGAAGCCTAAATCACTGGGAGTACTAGAGTACGTATTTGGACCCTTACTACCTACGTTATATTACTTGGGCTCGTATTTATTAAGCGATCTCAAGTTTGAGAGCAATATTAAGTGTGGATTTGACAGGCCGTTTTGTACTAAAATGACATTTCTGATACAAACTCAAACTCGCTGTCACACTTGAGAGCTGATTAAATATGCATAATAAAATAGATATGTAGAACACAGTCATATCCATGGTCATAGTTAACAATATCATATCACCATAGGCATAATAAAATACTACAACTTTTAAAAGAACTTACCAAAGTTTTATCTTAACTGTACGAAATCTAAATAAAAACCATTTATGTTTATATGTTTTTAAGTAAGCAGATATATGAACGGCCTATATGGTCCTTTGTATATTCATTCATACGAAGTCACGCGTCTCATCTTCCATGCATTTCGATTTTCATGTCAGTCGATCGATAGCTCTTGTCTTGTACGGTAACGTCGCGCGCTCACGCAATACAAGCGATTTTATCTTCAACTATCTGCAAAGTATCCTTCTATCACCAATGTTTTTTTTATATCTAGATAGTTTTATAGCAGGTGAGAGAGAGAGGCATATTTTTTATAACTTTTCAACGATGGGCGCGCAAAATGCCATTGCATATAAAAAAATGCCTCAACTTAACAATGCATAATTGCATTTTCTCTATTCTCTATTGCAGAAAATTCACATCTGATCCAGAGAAACCCTTTCCCTTCATCGAGACTCCACAAAGCCCTGTACCCTCAACGCCAGAGAGGAAGAAGAAGTTGAAATGGTTTCATATACCCGCCTGGTGCGACCCGTTCCTGCCCATCGACCCAGCTGGTAAGTCCATTCCTCTCGACTAAAAATCTTAGAACTACAGAAAACTAAAAACTAAAATTCAGTGAAAACTAATAGGCGGTCTTATTGCAAAGTAGAAACTTCTTCCAGGCAACCTTAGGGCACAGAAAAGTAGAACAAAACAAGTCGATATTGAATCACCACTCCATAATATATAATGATTTGATGATTTGTCTAGTGGTAACTGCCCTCGCTAACCCTTATCGTATTTGTCTTATCACCAGTCATGCCCGTATCCCTCACGGGATAACTACCTCCGTGGTCTAGTGGTCAAGCCATGGGCTCTCGATCCGGAGGTCCTGGGTTCGATTCCCAGGGGGGGAACACAAAGTTAATATTTGTTAATTTATCACTTTGTGAGATTTTCCCCAGTTTGGTTAGGACATTGCAGGCTGAATCACCTGATTGTCCGAGAAGAAAAAGGATTCCGTGCTTCGGAGGGCACGTTAAGCCGTCGGTCCCGGTCGCTCTCATTGATAGCGGTCGTTACACTAACCATGTCAGAGGCCTATTAGCTGTGCCATTAGGCGGTTTAAAAACTCTGACACCAGGGTTCATCGGGTCGATCGACTTGATACCCATACGACAGAAGAAGACAGGGTACACACACGTTCATATTTTTAGAAGTTTTCAACATGTGGTAAACTTGTTTAGTAAACTGTAATTTACCAACTCGTAGCAGTCCGCTACGTTGCTACGCCGTAGCTAAACTACATTGTAGTTTATTTGAACTATTATAGTATTATCTTTCAATTTCACTAACGAGTTGTTATGGAGTTTAGCCACTGGGTGTCAATCGAGATGCCAATCAACTGACGAGACAGCGCTGATATGTATCAATTAACTCGTCAATAAAATTAAGAAAAATCGATAATGTTTTTCTAATTTTTTTAAGTGAAGTTAAGAAATGGCACTAATTAACTTCGTATCGTTATAAATGGTAGTCTTGCCATGTCTTGCTTAGCTAAGTTACCAGATTTTACAAAATAATTTAGTCAGCGTATTTTTATTTCTATTTAAATAATATTAAAAGACATTGCGATACAAAATAAATAGCTACGGGAATCATAATTACGAAATACTGGTATTAATAATATTAAATGACCAAAGTGGGTTCAAACGTACCCATGAAATAGGAACAAAGATAAAGATGTGAAATTATATTATAAAACAAATATTAGCCCACCAAATATCACTTTGTGAGGTTTTCCCCAGTTCGGTTAGGACATTGCAGGCTGAATCACCTGATTGTCCGAAAAGAAAAAGGATTCCGCGCTTCGGAGGGCACGTTAAGCCGTCGGTCCCGGTCGCTGTCTTTGATAGTGGTCGTTACTGAAACCATGTCAGAGGCCTATAGCTGTGCTACTAGGCGGTTTGAAAACTCTGACACCAGGGTTTATCGGGTCGAAAATCCACTGGCTAAGAAGAAGAAGCCCTCCAAAACAAATAGCGCACGCTCCGCGGCTCGAGTCATTTTGTATGGGAAGGCCTTTTTAAAATATTTCGACTTATGTTCTTTTGAGAAAGTTGTTTACTTTCAAGGGCAGGTTCAAAACATAAAATTGGGTCAGCAAATTTTTTTACACCCAGTATAAACAAGATAACAAAGGCTTCTTAGTAAACACAATACTGAGAACGTTCTGTTGATATTATTGGTCATTGTTCCTTTCATTATGAATAAAGAGACGATTGAAATGACGACACCGGACGTATGATCCACTATCCACTGCGCATAACATAACACTCACTATACAATATATACGTACATAACAGTGACTATACATCTTTAGCATAATAAAGTGTCTGGTTCATAGTTATAATAGTGCATTGTTAAGCTCGGATATAATGGTAACCGTAAGACGAGTAGAGTTTGAATTCCATAGGTGCGACTTGCTATACCTATACCATGCATAGCATACAGTCACTGGAAATCTATTGCGAGACATGATTTTTTCTCGCAAGTTTATTAGATTATGTACCTAATGTGATTTTAGATTTAGTTTTTTAGAAATAAGATTGCTGTGCCCTAACCGGGTTCATGTTGAAGCTATACCTTGTATTGTTAACAACTTTTGTACAACATGAATGCATATAACATATTGAGTATTGAGTATTGAAAATAATATGTTGTATATTTACTATGTTTAGGAGGGGATTGGCAAGCGTATTTTGACAGGGAATGTTGCTGTCTATTTCCAAATTTAGTGCCTTGGTGACTTGGTCGCCTTTTACGTTACACGTGGAATAAAATAGATAAGATGGTATTATTTTGTTTGACTTCTCCAGTCGTGTTCCTAATAACTGAGGGTCAGGCAAGTCTCTAAAATTTTTTTAAAATGTTTTTTTTTTTTGTATTCATTATCATGGGTGCCGTACGTTACGAGTTCTTTGGTTTGCATCTTGACTACTAAAATTGTGATTTTTTTATTTTTATTTTAGGCCGAGTCTACATCAGCTGGCTGTTCCTTGTCACATTTTGCTACAGCTACAACGCGTGGTGCATCGTCCTCCGAGCCACCTTCCCCTACCAAACCCCTGATAACACCCCCCACTGGATGGCCATGGACTACTTCTGTGACGTCATCTATCTACTAGATGTGGGGTTCATCAAGCCGAGGCTGATGTTTCTACATGAAGGATTCTGGGTGGATGACCCTGGGGAGACTAGGAAGAATTATAGGAGAAAGTTGCAGTATAAGGTAAGGACTTTTCAGGAGTAATTTATGGTTGCTCCACTGAAAAGCTGAGTGCTACAATAATATGTTATGTTTTTCTTATGGATGTAAACTTCAGCCAAATAATCAATTATCAAAAGTGTAGGATTCGTGTGGCGATGATGGCTGAGGATGTCGGAAAAGATCATGACGAAGGGTCACTTTTCTGTGGTGCGCCATACCCAGGATCGCAACAGAGGATTTTTTTTTATAATAATGCAGTGATAATCTAAAACTATGTAGTAAAGTTGTTTTATTTTCTTGTTTCAGTTCGACGTGATCTCCCTGCTTCCATTAGATCTTCTCTACTTCTACTTCGGCCCGCAGAGGGTAATCCTGAGGTTCCCAAGAATGCTGAAGTTACAGACCTTCTGGGAGTTCCACCAGTCAGTGGACCGAATCCTTGCGTCTCCTTATGTGGTAGATAATGCAACTTTCATATACACACACGCTACAACTTTTATCAAAGTTTACAGCATATATTTCGTCTGTCTGCAGGTGCGCATAGGCAAAATGTTGTTCTATATCTTCTACCTGATTCACCTTAACGCGTGCGCCTACTACGCAATGAGCGATTACATCGGTCTCGGCTCCAACGAGTGGGTCTACGATAATAAAGGCAACGCGTACATACGGTGCTTTTACTTCGCCACTAAGACCGCCACTTCTATTGGTAAGAAGATATTTTTATATTTCAAGAAAAATATCAGTTCATTAAGGGCCCCACGTTGGGCGCCAAAATGTGATTTTCAAAATAAGTCTGAATAATGGTTAGTATTAAATTTGTTGAGAAATCAGAGCACACTGTAAGAATCAGTAGAAACAGACGAGGGTTAAAGTGAATTGCAATTTAAGCGAAAGGCTGACAATATATTATTATAGTAAAACAAAGATAACCAAACCTTGACATGTCAGACGTGGCAAAAATGATTTTTTATTAGGTCGTTGACGCTCTACCTACAATGTTACTGTTAGGGATACAAGCGTGACTGTATGTATGAATGATGATGATGATGATATTGCCGACAATCTTGCCAAAGATACCGCCCTCGAAGCCAAGATTCATATACTATCTTGTCACTAACTAAAAGACTATGCAGGGAAAAACCCGAAGCCGGAAGAAACGGAGGAATACCTGTTCATGACGGCAGCGTGGCTCATGGGAGTATTTGTGTTCGCTATACTCATCGGACAGATCAGGGATATCATCGCCACCGCTACCAGGGCTAGGGTAAGTGGCAAGTTACTTTTGTCAACCATAGAGACAGACTTCGCAGACCCGTTCGTTATCCCAATAAAACGAAATAATAACATAACGGTAGCGTGAACAGATATCTTCGACACTGCTAGGATAAATGAACTTAAGAAAACCGGATAAAGTCTCAATGCTTGAGTGGAGACTTCCTTTTTGCGGGTTTCTGGCATCACTGGTTAAGAACAAGTATTTAAAAAAATCAAACCCTGAATTTATCTCGGTTCTGGTTGCATTCTTCTTTACTTTAATTTGTTCCTTCAGCCAATATTAATAAAGAATTTTATTCTCATCTAACACATCCCGGAACGACAGAAACAAACATTTAATCATTTTTCGAATTTATACATTGTAGACAGAGTACCGAAAAACAGTGGACGGGTGCTCGCAGTACCTCCGGCGGCTGAACATGCCGGCGCCACTGCAGAAGAGGGTCACGTCCTGGTTCAACTACACCTGGAGCCAGCAGAGGTGCTTTGGTAAGTTATAACGGGTGTAAGGGTCAGCGTACCGCAAACTGATAGGGGTTGCTCAGTCAACGAAACTGAACAACTTTCACCAGGAAAAAAATATATGGCTTTCCCATACAAAATGACCACCACGATCAGACAATTTGTATGGGAAACCCAAAAAAGAAAAACCTGAAAGAATTTCGTAGTGAAAATTATTCAGTTTCGTTGACTGAACAACTCCTATAAATTTGCGGTACGTTGTCCGTTACACCCGATACTCTTAGCAAAGTAGTTCCGGCCCCATGTTGGGCGCCACTTAAAAGCAGTTTAGTAAATTATACCTATTTTGCTACTTTTCCAGATGAATCAAGAATTCTAAATGCTCTGCCATACAATATGAAACGAGACGTAGCGTTGGCTGTTCACATGACCACCTTGAGTAAAGTAAGTTTCATGATACAAATTATCTTTTTCCTCTTTAAACACCTTCCAGATGTTATGCTTTCTAAAGATAGGCACTCGCGACATAAATCTGAGTTAATGGTACAAACCGTACAAAATATAACCTGACCCCACGGATTTTGTCCGTTACTTTAAAACCTTTCTTCTTTTATATTAGTGTCTGATGGCATTTTGTGTTCCCCCTTGTTTAATTTCACCTGAGCATGACAATTTCCCAGGTGCAACTGTTTCGGGACTGCTCAGATTCTCTCCTCCGTGACCTGGTGCTACAACTGAGACCAGTATCGTTCCTTCCACATGATGCCGTCGTGCGTCGCGGGGAGGTCGGCCATGACATGTACATCATCAAGTCGGGAGAATGCTGGGTAAGTCATCTTCGATTCCACGTTGGGCGCCAATTTATAAATAATCGAAGTTTTTCTACACCCGATACTAGAAGCCACAAATTAATGAGGATAGGAACGAACATGTTAATCCCTTTGATCAGGTCTGTTAATCGTACATGTTTTTGGTTTTCAGGTACTATCACCGGATGAAAAAGAGATTTTAGCAACGCTTAAAGAAGGCTCTGTATTCGGAGAGATAAGCCTATTGGGCATCGACGGACTGCGACGACGTACTGCAACTGTAAGGTAAGATTTTTGGGTGACTTGCCATCGATAAATGTGCAATTTTTAATAGTTAACTTTCCGTTATTTGCATTTCCAAATCCCAGGTTGGGCGCCACTTTGATACGCTACCTCCAATCAGACAGATGTGCTTATGGCTAACAATACGATATGATACTTTGTCACCAGATCCCGTGGTTACTCGACTTTATTCTGCTTATCGCGCAACGACCTCGACTCAGCGCTCAAACACCATAAGGAAGCCGCGCAGATACTGAGGTTACGCGCCGATCAAATCATACGGGAGAACGCAGCCAGGCAAGCCAAAACAAAGATCAAACAGGAAGAAATTAGGTGATACATTTTCTTTCATTTCCATTGAGTTTGTTGGACCATTGCCTATAGGCAAGTGCAGAATAGCCCAAACACCATAAGGAAGCCGCGCAGATACTGAGGTTACGCGCCGACCAGATCATACGGGAGAACGCCGCCAGGCAAGCCAAAACATGGGTCGAACAGGATAAAATTAGGTCCCACATTTTCTTTTCTTACTATAGCAATATGCAAATCTATCTGGAATTACCCTCAAAACTTGTCAGACGCGGCGGAACGACCTTTTGTTTAGGTCGTTTTCGCTCTGCCTACCCCATTAGGGATAAAGGCGTGTATGTATGTATTTTTAAATTCCAACGTTTTATTATTATGGCAAGCAGAAGCATCTTTGCCCGGGGTGGACCACTAGGAGGTCTACCCCCGGGCAACGGCAACACAGGCTAGCCTGTGAATAAGTCCGGCTGAATGATCCCAACAAAGCAGTGATAGGCTCCGCAAGGGGCCGCCTGGCTCGCGACCACCCTCTCACCGGAGTCCGGCGCCAAACAGCTTGCTGTGTTCCGTCGGTGCGTGAGACTACCAGTGCCTTAACAGGCGTCTTCTGGGTTAGCTCGCTCCATCGTCCACTCTGTCACGGTCATCGCTGACCTTTGTGTCTAGAGTCAAGAGCTAACCCATACCAAGTAAAAAAAAAAGTTTTATTATTAGCAGGAAATCATCTCATGATGAGGGCTCTACCTTGAGGCATAGAAGACCATCCTCAGCTTCTTCCACCAGCAGCGTGGCCGCGCTGGATGCTCGCAGGCGCCGCTCCGCCACCGCCAGCGCCCGCTCCAAGGCTGGAAGACTGCCTATCGTCTCCGAGGATAAGGTATATGATGATGATGAAGAAGACTATCCTCAGCTTCTTCCACCAGCAGCGTGGCCGCGCTGGATGCTCGCAGGCGCCGCTCCGCCACCGCCAGCGCCCGCTCCAAGGCTGGAAGACTGCCTATCGTCTCCGAGGATAAGGTATATGATGATGATGAAGAAGACTATCCTCAGCTTCTTCCACCAGCAGCGTGGCCGCGCTGGATGCTCGCAGGCGCCGCTCCGCCACCGCCAGCGCCCGCTCCAAGGCTGGAAGACTGCCTATCGTCTCCGAGGATAAGGTATATGATGATGATGATGAAGACTATCCTCAGCTTCATCCACCAGCAGCGTGGCCGCGCTGGATACTCGCAGGCGTCCAAAGTCCTTTCAAAGCAAATACAGAATATTTTTAAAGCAGATCAAAACACAAATGAAAACTTTTTAAATAGGTACTCAATATTCAATACTAAAATGTTTAAAGATGTTTTTGTTTTCAGATGGAGAAAAGGGATCATTCGCCTCGCCAGTCCCTCGCGTCAGGTTGCAGTGGAATGCGAACCCCGTTACCCACCATCGTGTTTACCGGCGAATCCGACTAAACCGTAATTAAATTAATAGCAAACCAATATGTAGAGGGTCTTTGGTACATCTCTACTCTGGTGCATCTTTGGTGCAAGCAAGCTAAGTCAACGACAGTCTTTAGGGTTAAAATCCCTACGGAACAAACGGTCTACTTTCCCGATCGGTCTACTTTTCTGATCGGTCTACTTGTTCAAACGGTCTACTTTCCCCATCGGTCTACTTGTTCAAGCGGTCTACTTTCACCATCGGTCTACTTACCCGATCGGTCTACTACGTATCTCTGAAACTATCGATCCTAGACCAGTGGTGTGCAGGGACAAATGAAGATCCGTCTATTTCTCAAACAGTCTACTTTCCCAATCGGTCGACTTTCCCAATCGGTCTACTTACTCATTTTGGCCTTTCAGTTTTTTTTTTCTTTTTTTTTGTGTTTGGCAATCGTCAACCCAGATTTGGGGACACTTCTGCCAGTGTCGTGTAGAAGTCTACAGTATTCTTTCTTGAGTAATCTTAACCTAATCTAACCTACACTAACCTAGCTTAACCTAGAACTCATTAGATTGCAAGTGTGGTACACACAATCCAATGCTGTATGAAACTTTACGTGGGAGCGTCGATTCGAACCATACAGGATTGCGGTACTTCATTCCTCACTTTCACCACATTGACTTTCACTACCGGCACATTATTATGCTAATCCCACTACACTATCACAATAATAGCCGCGAAAAACTAAATTAGAAAGCCAGAAAATTAAATTAAAATAAAATAAAATACTATTGCGCCGTCGTGAACAAGGACTATGATTTCTTTAAACTATTTTATGACTTGCAGTATCCTTCGTTGTGGTAACACCATTCTGGTTGGATAACTTCTGCTTGAATTCCCATCCGTACCAAACGTTCTCTGTGAATACAAAACACTTGTATAATTACGATGTCAAATATTTTATCAGTTTATTTAAAATAAAGTGATAATAATGATGGTTTTTCATTATTTATACAGCAATTTCAATCTTATCACTTTCAGTATAATCGGTAAGTAAGAAAACTAGGTATATAAGAAGGTACCTACCTACAATTATACGTAATACGTGCCAAGTTTAAAGTAAAAAAAAATAATAACATACACACGACATTTACCATAAATATCTATGGTATGAATATATTTTGATTCTAATTGTTTGTTTAGTTGAGCCGCTAACTCTTGAGCCAATTTGAACTCGCGGTGTAACTTTATGACGAGCTGTCCCTGTTCGGGCGTCAATGAAGATTACTGAGAAGCATTTAAATATGTCTCGTGGAAGTTAAAGCTAATTTTCACATTTTGTCTTGTGGAATTTAATACTACTTTTCACATTTTAAGACATCTTGTGGAAGCTATAGCCACTTTCCACATTTCAAGATGTCTTATGGAACCTAGAGCTACTTTCCACATTTTAACATTTCTTGTGGAAGCTAGAACAACTTTTCACATTTAAGATGTCTTGTGGAAACTAGAGCTACTTTTCACATTTTAAGATGTCTTATGGAACCTAGAACAACTTTTCACATTTAAGATGTCTTGTGGAAACTAGGGCTACTTTTCACATTTTAAGATGTCTTGTGGAACTTTGAGCTACTTTCCACTTTTTAAGATTTCTTGTAGAAGTTAGAACTACTTTTCATGTTTTAAGATTTCTTGTGGAAGCTAGAACAACTTTTCACATTTAAGATGTCTTGTGGAAACTAGAGCTACTTTTCACATTTTAAGATGTCTTGTGGAAGCGAGAGTTGCTTTTTCACATTTAAGATGTCTTGTGGACACTAGAGCTACTTTTCACATTTTAAGATGTCTTGTGGAACCTTGAGCTACTTTCCACATTTTAAGATGTCTTGTGGAAGCTAGAGTTGCTTTTTCACATTTAAGATGTCTTGTGGAAGCTAGAGCTACTTTCCACATTTCAAGATGTCTTGTGGAAGCTAGAGCTACTTTCCACATTTCAAGATGTCTTGTGGAAGCTAGAGCTATTTTTCACATTTCAAGATGTCTTGTGGAACCTAGAGCTACTTTCCACATTTTAAGATTTTCAATTGAAATCTAATTCATCAATATTGCTGGAATACAACAACGGCATATAAGAGATTCCAGTTTGCTCAAAGTACATACCACTTTGCTAGAATACTACAACGGGTAAAAAGAGATTCCAGTATGCTTGAAATATGTTCCACTTTGCTCGAATACTTCAACGGCATAAAAGAGATTCCAGTTTGCTCGAAGTACATACCACTTTGTTAGAATACTACAACGGGTAAAAAGAGATTCCAGTATGCTTGAAATATGTTCCACTTTGCTCGAATACTACAACGGCATATAAGAGATTCCAGTTTGCTCGAAATTTGTTCAACTTTGCCGGTCCCGAGCGGCAGCACACCGACAGCGACAGCGTTCCGTGTACTAAAGCGGTCGAGTACGCTCAGCACGCAGCCCACTGTGCCCTCGCTTCCTACTACACGCCAACACGCGCAAGTTTGGAACCTTAGAATAATTCCAATCTAAAACGATTTTAAGATGTCTTGTGGAAGTAAAAGCTAATTTCACATTATAAGATGTCTTGTGGTAGCAAGAGCTACTTTTCACATTTTAAGATATTTTGTGGCAGCGAGAGTTACTTTTCACATTTTAAGACGTCTTGTGGAAGTAATGTTTTTCGTGGTCGTGTGATACTCTAATCGTCACCATTGTTTATTTATTTAAGGTTTATTTCGCATAAGTAGGCAGTAGGCACCCAAACTTAAGGCTTTTTTTTGTGTTACTTTCATTTCCCTAGCCTACCTGACTAGTAAACCTATCAACATAGTAATGAAACAGGATTTATTTAATTAATAGGTAACTTCATTTCGGAAATATACTTTTGTTTACGATTTTATTGGAGTTTTTTGCAAGGATGTGATTTACCAAAGACCCTGTCTGAAAAATAAAGAAGATATTAATAATCCGAATTTCTAAATGTCTATCCGAATTTCTAATTATGTTGTACATGGCTGTACCTATATTTTTGTTTAACTATGTATTAGCTCAATTATTAGACTTTTTGGCAATACCTGGAATACGAACTGTGTGTGATGTATGTATTTATTAGAATCGAAAAATTTCCATGTTTGTTATAAACAGTTAAAAGCTAGAGACGCGAAGTTGAACAATGGGTGGTTCTTTTGTGTTGTATTGCACCTATTTATAAAAAATCACTTTCCAGTTTGTTTGTTATTCTCCATTGTTCCGAAAATGGCATTCTCTCGAAATTTTCTTCTTTTATACTTCTAAGTCCAAGGTGAAATTTTGAGCTGATGACTTGCTGCCTCAATTGAAGTTAGTTTCTTAAATCAACTTGTAAATATTTTTAATATTAGCCCTGGGTAATCTAGTCTATGTTTTTTTTTTTAATAAACAGAATTTCTTCCTCTGTAAACTTCCTCCGAAGTATTCAAACTTTTCTATCTTCACTGAGAATGAAGAATTTACTTGCATTAAATGTGTTAATTAGAAATAAATGAATGTGATATATTTATTAAATATTTTTAGGTATCTAAGAACTTACATTAGTTTTGTAAATGTGATTTTCTTTGATGTTTACGTCGAGATTACACAAATAAAATACATGCTCAAATCATAGATTTGTTTTCTTTACTAAATCCGAGAGATTTGTCCTTCACGCACATTTCACGCTTTATTGAATGTAATGTGTGTACATCTACATGTTATATTTACTAGGGTCATTAAGGTCTAACTGATTTTTATACCCTACTCTTTCATCGATAACTAAAAATAATAAATTCATAATTCATTGTTTTGCCATACCTTTCTTTCACTCAGTATAAAAGAAATCATGAAAAATTCTTGATGACAAGAAAAGCAACGTTACCTAATCGCGATCGTGGTTGAGCTGCGATCATTAGGTAGATGTCTCCGAACATTAATTATTGTTATGCCAACATTGCGTGCATACTGTCGCAGACAAACTTATCTAACCCATTCAATACCAAATAACTTATACAAAAATGAACCTTAAGTAACAGAGAATAAGAAATTAGTAACCGCAGAGTGATTCTGGTAGAGTTAACTAATGGAAATTTACGTCAAACAATGCAGTTTAGTTGGAAATGTCTTTAAAGTTTTGTCGTCGAACATAATTTAGTTATTGACTTTTTAATGCTGCCGTTCGTGTTCTACCGAACCTTCCCTTAATGTAGAAGTTTATCTATAAATTTACCTACTTATATTTCTTTCCATGAACCATCTCTGGAAACCCAAGGCGAACGGCAGATTAGACTACTGCTCTGGACTAATGTCCTAGAAAAATGACAGCATAAAAAACTAAACCAGTTTAATGCTCTTTCTGAAAAATAAAATTCTATCATCTTCTCTGAACTAATATTACTTATCTAAAGTGAAAACCAAAAGTTGTGTATTACTAGCAGATCCCGAACAACTTTTATCAAACTGAACAACTATTTTCTAAAATTAACAACTTTTCTCAAAACTGAACGACTTTTCTCAAAACGAAACTACTTTTCTCCAACTGAACAACATTTTCTCAAGCTGAACAACATTTTCTCAAGCTGAACAACTTTTCTCATAATGAACAACATTTTTCAAAACTGGGCAACTATTCTCAAAACTGAATAACTTTTGTCAAAACTGAACAACTTTTCTCAAAACTGAACAACTTTTCTCAAACTGAACAACTTTTCTCGAAACTGAACAACTTTCCTCAATCTTGATTAGGTATTGCTGTCTTTGCCACATGAATGTAGATAAAATTACATTACAAAAAGCAGTTCACAGCTGTTAATTTATAGAATTTGTTTTCAATGGAACAACGAACTGCCGTATTTTTTCAGGATAATTTCTAAGGAAGTGAAACGCTCACAACCATTACTGAATAGCATTAGATATACCTAATTGCGTGCGTGACTTTAATTCATTTTGCTGCTGTCTATAGAAGGAATCACGTGACGTAATGAAAAGTAAAGAACGGTTTTAGAAAGCAACGAAAAAAGACGAAATCGAGGTCTCATTCCGTAATGCGCAGTGCTTTTTAGGGTTCCGTTGTCACACTGCTCATACTCATAAGGTATATACCTACAATGCTTATACTATACAAAACTTCGTCATGTACTTACCTACCTATATACGGTGACTTCGAATTCACAGAAAAAAATGGGGTTGTTCAGCCCGTGAAGATCATGAAGTTTTTAGAGAAAAATTAAATTTTAAAAAAATATTCATATATACTATCAATAATTTGGCATAGTATTCATCCATAACACACAAATAACTAGACCCCGTTATCTTGCCCCTGGTAACCCCACAAAACAACACAAACACAAAGCACCAAGAAAACCTTTATCTTCTATGTGTTGTACTTGGTGGCATCTAGGTTACCTTTGAATCCTGGAAGCTTGTGCAAAAGATTTATCCATCTTGACAGACATTTTTTGATTTGTCGAATTTTCTTCAGAACTTCTATGGTGGTTTTACCACCATCAAGTCAAATCAAATGAAATTTAAAAAAATATAGAAATGTAGCTTGATTTATGATTTTCTGCCCATATCCAGTAATATCTCAGTGCTGGCCAGGGTACATTTACCACGAAATTATATGTAGATTTTAACCTTTATAATGTAAATATGAAAGAAAGAAAATAATAAATTCGACTCGGGCCGCGAACTTCGGGCAGGATTCGAATAATAATGTATGTATGCCCACGTAATAGCTACGGAACCCTATACTTTACAAAATTCTTTTTTTGGGAAAGTTCCAACACAAAACACAACTTTTAAATTGAATAAGCTCGCTATGCAGGGTTGGTACACTACACACAGTCAAAACTGAACTCTAACCCGAATAAGGAGCAAGTTACCTCTGACTCTGGTGGTTGAGGATATTTATTTCAGAAAAAAGAAAAAGATTCTTTCATGTTTTTTTTTACTTGAAATGGGTGTGCTTTTGACTCTAGACACAAGGTTAGGGATGACCGTGACAGAGTCGACGATGGAGCGTGCACCAGAAGACGCCTGTTGTGGCACTGGCAGTCTCACGCACCGACGGAACACAGCAAGCGGTGAGAGGGTGGTCGCGAGCCAGGCGGCCCCTTGCGGAGCCTACCACCGCTTTGTTGGGATCGTTCAGCCGGACTTATTCACAGGCAAGCCTGTGTTGCTGTTGCCCGGGGTGGACCACTAGGAGGTAGATCCCATCTCACCCCATGCTAGATAGCAACCGAAAAAACAGGATTATGTAAGTACATACCAGCTGCTTCTCTTCCCTCCTCTGGAATCCTACTAATATTATAAATGCGAAAGTTGCAATGTTTGTATATTTGGATGTTTGTTACTCAACACGCTTTAACCACTGGACGGATCGGGATGAAACTTGGCACACATGTAGGTTAGGTCCTGGAATAGGACATAGGCAAGACATATGCTATTTTTAAGATAAAAAATAAGATAAAAATACTTTATTGCACAAGAAAACAAATCATACAACACAACAGATAACAACAAAAGTAGAACATAGGCGGCCTTATTGCTAAGGTAGCAATTTCGACCAGGCAACCTTTGGGTGGAAGAAAAAATGCGTATTGGTAAGCGGGACGACAGTGCAAAGCAAATCTTGCAAACAAAATGTAAACCTAATAAAAAAGAAAATAGAAAAATAAATACATCACAATATAATACTTACTAAGTACACGCTACTACATAAATAAATATAAAATAAACTGATATAATAATATATAATAAACTAATACCTACATAAACTATGGAAGAGAGGATAATGCAAACTACAATCAGAAATAGGTGAAGGAAATGACAGCAATATTACAGCACAGGAATAAAACTATTTTTAGTGCGGGAAAACTTTCTTTTCCACGGAAAAACTCATTTAACGAGAGTGAAACCGCGGGCGGAAAGCTAGTCTAAACTTATAAAATCGTTTGTCCTTACTGACTGACTGACTGACTGATTCATCAACGCAGAGCCTAAACTACTAAACCTAGAATGGTGAAACTTGGAGAGCAAGTTCCTTCTATTACGTAACCTCCCTAAGAAAGGATTTTTGGATTTTCCTTCCCTAAAGGGGTAAAAAGGGGGTTTGTAGTTTGTATGAAAGTCCGTCAATTTTGAAGGTAGGATCTTCAAATTTTGTATTTAGACTAATAATTAAAAAACAATGAATACGTATTTCAGCGTTTTTGTATATTTTACCCTTAAAGGGGTTAAATAGGGGATGAAAGTTTGTATGGAAATTCCGTAAATTTTGGAGGTATGATCTTCTAATTTTGTATTTAGGCTAATAATTAAAAAATAATGAATACGTGTTTCAGCGTTTGTGTATTTTCTACCCCTAAGGGGGTTAAATAGGGGATGGAAATTTGTATGGGAATTCCGTTAATTTTGAAGTTAGGGTCTATTAATTTGTATTTACCACGGGAACTCAATCCCACGGGAAAACTTTTTTAGCTGCGGGTGAAACCGCGGGGCGGAAAGCTAGTATTGTATAAAGCTCAGTAGAGTTTTAACTGGTATTGCAAATTACTACGAGAAAAACGTTCCTATCTAAAAGTCTCTCAAAAGAAACTTCGTCGGATGCGTCAGTGTATACAACCCCTTCATTAGCCAGGGTAAATCAGCTCCACTAGTTGCTTAGTCAGCCAGTCGTTATCCGACATTACCGTGGAGCACATCTCTTGTGCAATATGTAAATTAAATAATTATTAACAAGTTTGAAAACATATTTACGTACAGTGCAAAAGAATAAATAAGTTTATGTGTGTGTGTTACAATTACAAGATTCCAAAGTAAGTTCTCAAAGTAATAAATAATATAAATTTTAAAAGTTTTTAGAAAATATTGTATTTTATTTACCTATCTCACAAATTATAGTAACTACATTTTAAAACAATCACAAACAATACAGATATTTATGACCATGACTCATATTTGATTTGTCTTTAATTTAATTAGTTATTTGATTTCTCAAGTTTAATTCATTAAGTAGTAGAGTAACTTCTTCAATACGATACGTTTTAAATACCTATACGTCGCAGCCTAAAATATTTCTAAATTTACCGAGCTAATTTATTTTAAATGAACATAATTTATAATCGTAAACATATTTTTAACATAATTTGATTAGGTAAGTATATTGATAGCCCCTAAAACGAGTCCCATTGCCATTGACTTCGCGTGCTCTTCTCTATAACACTCGATGTTCACAAAACCGGATACAATCAATAAACAAAATGTTCATATCTATTATACGGTTATCTATTATTGCGATTTTGCAACAAAGGGACAAAATATCGGACCTTTTGTAAAATATAGAAAGAACGTTTTGCTCAACTTTTTTTACCCGACTGCGCAACGCAAAGGAGGGTATTGTGTTTATCAGCCTATGTATGTATGTATGTATGTATGTATGTATGTATGTATGTATGTTTGTTCCTTTGCGCCACTCTAGAGACCAAACGCGTGGGCCGATTTTAATGATTCATACGTCAATCGATTCGTCTTAACCATGCGAGTGTCACTGAAGATATTATTTTGATCAAAATTAAATATGGCGACATACAGACGTCATTTTGTGAAAAATAAAAAAAACAAAAGATGGCGAACTATATTGAGTGGGGTATCATTGAATAGGTATTTGAAAATCAGTTAAAGGTTTCTTACGCCATTTTTCGTTTAGAGTAACCATTTAGGATTTATAACGACTTAAAGTTTGCTATTAATCTTTTCTCGAGTTCAGTATAAATCTTTATCCAAATAAACATGTTAGTAAGTTTGGGCATTAAAAGTAGATTATACTTGTCTATTACACTAAATAATTTCGATCAATACTTTAGAAGATATCAAATGTTTTAAAGTTAAGCGCAATCGGAAAAATCCTACTCCTAGAAAGACCACTCTAACTTGATCCTCAATTATATTGAAGTTGCTTTACACGAGCAGCTCACATTATGTTGGTTTCAGCCCTATCCACTACACCATCCAGGCTTCCGTCTCAGTATAACTAAAACTAAAAAGTATTAAATAAAATTTTAAATTAAAAAATCAAAAAACCCAACTGCGTAGGTAATATTACTTACTTAATTTATAAAATTTACCTTTAAAAAGATAAAAACAAGTAGGCATATTTCGATTTATTATCCATTGACTAGTATTTATGTCCTCTTGCTAATTACATCAGTCAAACAAGTTCATCTGCAGCAAAATCTTACAAAAATCTTATGCAGTCGGAGGCAATTTGTCCTATAAGTTGGTATTTACAATTAAATCATAATATAGCCTCCGACTGCACGAGATTTTTGTAAGATTTTGCTGCAGATGAACTTGTTTGACTGATGTAATTAGCAAGAGGACATAAATACTAGTCAATGGATAATAAATCGAAATATGCCTACTTGTTTTTATCTTTTTAAAGGTAAATTTTATAAATTAAGTAAGTAATATTACCTACGCAGTTGGGTTTTTTGATTTTTTAATTTAAAATTTTATTTTAATAAGTACTGTCCTCTAAAAGTATCTGATGAAGAGATGAAGCCCGGATGGTGTAATGGATAGGGCCGCGGCCTTCTGTGCAGGAGGTCGTGGTTCGAATCCCACCACGTACCAATGTGTTTTTCGGTTTTCGAATTTCATATGTACGTTTATTCGGCGCTTTTACGGTGAAGGAAAACATAGAATCGTGAGGAAAACTGCACACACCTACGAAGAAATTCAAAGGTTGTGTGTAACCTAATCTGTCTGTGGTCTGGTTTCCCTTCTGGGTTTTTAAATTTAAATTTTTTATTTGGAATGGGTTTGCTCTTGACTCTAGACACTAGGTCAGGGATGACCGTGACAGAGTCGACGATAGAGCGAGCAAACCCAGAGGATGCCTGTTAAGGCACTGGCATTCTCACGCATCGACGACGGAACACAGCAAGCTTTTTGGCGCCGGACTCCGGTGAGAGGCTGGTAGCGAGCCAGGCGGTTGCTGGTAGCGAGCCTACCACCGCTTTGTTGGTAGCTTAGCTATAACAAGTGTTTCAGGATAATGTTTGATTATTGTTTTGTTACGTCAACCTACTGGACCGTTTGTGTCGAAACTTAACATACTTATACCTAGGTTAGGTCCTGGATAAGACATTTAACGCGGAAAAATACTTCATTACCACGGGAAAACTCATTTAACGCGGGAGAAACCGCGGGCGGAAAGCTATTTGTAGTAAAGTCGTAGACGTATTCATATTTCGTAGTAAGTTCGTAGACCTTACTATAATTCGTAGTAAGTTCGTAGACCTAACTATATTTCGTAGTAGGGTCGCAGACGATTTACCATTATTATTATTTTACTGATGTATATTAATTTGAGTTATTTTTAACCGGATATTTTTAATTCTTTTAGGAAATATAGGAAGTACCTACCTATTATAATGCTGCCCTTGCAGAATTTCGCGGCAAGGGCCTTGCATAGTTTATGAACTTTTAAGTCAAACTGACATGACACAACGCCTTTATCAGGTTAACTATTTGGGCAAAAAGAGTATGGTATTTCTGTAGAGACAAAGTTCAGAAGAATGTCAATAAAAAACAGAGCAAAAGAAAAGCCGTTAAGACCTCGGTTCATTTAAATTAAAGTTAGTCTTTAGTTCAGAACAACTTAAGTATGTACTGATCATATAGATAGATGAATGAATATAGAATAGGATATAAGTAATCTAAACTACGCGTATCCAGAGTAAAAAAAATAATAACTCATTACTTGCGTAGGTATTTGATTTCGAATGCATATCTTGAGAGTGAAAGTGACAGACAATCTTCTTCAGGGTGAGTTCGCTCCACCGCGGTGCACCGTCGACTCAAACTAGAATCAAGATCGCACTTTAAAAAACTGTTTTCAGCATTCAACCCCCATTAAAGTCGATAATAGTAATGACGCATTACCAACGAAAGCGTTCGTGCCCAGCAGTCATTTCTTGGTTATCGGAACATCTCCGTATCTATGTCATGGGCATTCTTTATTGCTGCAACTACTACCCAATCGGGGTAAGTTGGGACATTAGTAACTGAGTCTGTGGTCTAGTTGTCAGAGTCTGAAGTTCTAGATTCGGAGGATATGGGTTCACGTTTTTGAGATTCCTTGCTTCCAGTCTGGTTAGAGGCATGCAGTCTGACTCAGCTGTTAAATTATCTGGTAAATCGGATTTTTCTAAGGTTTAGAGGGTACGTTAAGCCTTAGGTCGCGATTGCTACTTTTAACACTAGCCGTATCACAAACACATCAGACCTATTGTGTAGTTAAAAAAATCTGCGACCAGGGTTCATCGGGTCATCTGTCGATAAGACGACCCCACGAATTGGGTACTTCACTGGGTAGCTTAAAAAATTCAAAACGTTTATACTTAAAACTGATGGCTAAAAATATTGTGGATTTCATTCATCATTTAAAAAAAATGCACATTTCAATTTTAACAATCGAATTAAAAGTATATAAGTTATTGATTTGATTAGTCAATATTTACTAAAATGTGACGTCATAATTTACTATTTTCATACAAAAAAGCGTTTTTGACATTTCATAAAAAGTTGCTGATTTGACTACTTGGAAAGTAGCCAAATGATAGAAAATACTGAAATTAAAAGTAGGACGCTAGAAGTAGATGATGCAATGTGTGTCATACAAGACGTCAAATAAATATTAGTCTAATCCATAATGCTGTGTGTATGTTAATGAAATAGGCTCGGCGGCAATAAAAAATACATTATGGGGTAGTTTACCAAACCACACAGATATTTCATGATAGCAATCGTTAATGATATATAGCATTGGTACAAGTACAATAATGCATGGGATTTTATATGAGTGATATAAATCAATTATTGCTGAAACATGCAACGTTGTTGGTATCGGAAAGGGGGAAATCTAACCCTCCACTTTCGATTTCCGGAAATATATCCGGTCGAAGGAAGTTGGAAGAGAACCACAGGTTTAGAGATCGATCTTGCAGGCTTTAATATAATCTAGAGTAGGTACTATTTTCTAATGTCTTCGAAAAGTTTTAGAAACATTTGTAAACACATCCAGTGCAACTTTTGTAAACATAAATATGAAAACACGTTCAATTCATGTCCTCATATTGGATCCTATTATTTTGGGTATTATCTCATTTATAATTTAATTTTTAATTATTTTTGTAGGCCGTATTTATGGTTATTTTTCAGAGCATTGTCTGCTGGAGAGTTTCATCGAAAGCCTAATTTTACCGAATAAAAATAGAAAGCTATAGAAGATGGGGCGAGGCAAAGAGCCAGAGTTGCCTGTGAGCAATCCAGTGGAGGCAAAGAAACACAGAGACGAGGCGTCGGGGCATCTGAAGAACGGCAACTACGACAGAGCACTCGCTTCACTCAATAAGGTAAGACACAAGTAGCTGATTTACTGAACAAAAAGAAGAAAACTGTAGAGGATGGGGTGAGGCAGAGCCAGAGTTGCCTGTGAGCAATCCAGTGGAGGCAAAGAAACACAGAGACGAGGCGTCGGGGCATCTGAAGAACGGCAACTACGACAGAGCACTCGCTTCACTCAATAAGGTAAGACACAAGTAACTGATTTACTGGACAAAAATAAGAAAACTGCAGAGGATGGGGCGAGGCAAAGAGCCAGAATTGCCTGTGAGCAATCCAGTGGAGGCAAAGAAACACAGAGACGAGGCGTCGGGGCATCTGAAGAACGGCAACTACAACAGAGCACTCGCTTCACTCAATAAGGTAAGATGATTTAATTGGTAAATTAAAAAGTAGCCGACTAATTCAATAAGTAGCAAATTTATTTAGTAAATCGGCAAATAGCGGATTTTTATTATTGTACTATGTATCAGTGAAAACCTGTTATTGGCTCTCAGTTGTTACTAGCTATTTGCATAGTTTTATTTTAACTGTGGTCTTTCCTAAATAAATAAAATAAATAAATTAGAAGCACATTTGTACGACAACAATAGCAAACTCAAGTACACCAGAATTTATAAGCTGTACAACGAAACTGATCATCAGTGGATGAAATAAAAAAAATTCAGCGGCAAGGTGAAAATCAAAGTACAACCTGAATAACGAGGATGGTGGTATCCATAGTAGAATCAGTTTTTAAGGAGCTAATAGCTTCTACAAAGTTCAAAAATAGAGTCTATAACAAAAAGTTAAGGGAAGAACAATATTGAGCAATAGGTTGCAAACTGCAAAAAAACATCTGCAATGTAATAAAATACCAACAATTTGCGAGACAGCAACTCAAAACTCCGGACATTACTCGTAGACAAAGTAGGTAAGTATGCTGCTTTCCTATAGGTAATTCCTTACCAACTACTAAACAAATAAATAAATCATGGCGCGAGTTTTGAGCGGTCGTTATGCACACGATCGATGGAACTTGAAATGCTGTGAGCATAGCATTATGCAATGCAAGACTTGCATTAATCTTAGGTACAACGGTCAGCTGAAATCTAGAGAGTCAAACAAACTTTAAAGGCCGAAAAATTACGGTGAGTGTTTTAGACACTTATTTCTCTTGAGGGCCGTGCGGTGTGGTAAGAGGGTGCGAAAACACCGTCAGTCTCCATGGCTACAACAGCTCGGGCGTCAAAATCGATGGCTCTTCACACACCTCTCAACATTACATAACCTGAGTGGATCTCAGCCATGGAAGGTGACGATACCGCTAAAATCCAAGCGCGCTCCATTCTTGGACCAAGCAAAGATGCAGATTTCTTGGCCAGCTTCGTTCGCGTCGGTATTGGTGACGAGGAAGAGGAAGCGCCGGCTCCTAAAGCATCCATCAGCAAAAGAGCTCCACCGTCAGCGAAAAATCGCGATGATTCTGATGCAGAAGTGACTGTAGCTGTTGAGCGTAAGGTTTCAATCAAACCGCAAACGAAGCGCGTTAAACGTAAGCAGAAGCGGGAGAGACGCCTGCGGCAGGAGGAACTTTACACCGATAAGGACCGAGCTGCAGCCGTGGTGATGGGTTCCAAGGACATCAAGCAGTCCATGATGATGAAGGACAAGGCTGAACGGAGCAGCGCACTTCAGCTGCCGGTGGAGGCTGACGCTGGGACACTTCTGGCTCTCGCTCGGGCCGAGATGATGAGAGAGCGCTATCGAACTGCTCTGTCTTTTGTTGATAAGGTAGGTCTTTGGAGATATTAAGGACTTGGGTTAGTCGAACAGGAGCAGTGTACTGATAGACGTACTAACCTGAAGATCTCAATGTATGGTAATTTAACCGATGGGCTGATAACCGGTCCCTACAGCACAATCCATCCTGTCTAAAATGCTCCTCAAAGACAGATGGAAAGTTTAGCCCGGTCTAACTCATTAGATACAGTCACGCGTGATGAATTATACGTATATGTATGTATGTATGTATGTACCCATTTTATTATCTCTAATTCCAGGCGATAGAACTGGCTCCAGAAGAGAAAGCAGCTTACGTGGCCCGCAGCCAATGTTACCTTCTCCTGGGCGAGCCCCGCCTGGCCCTGGACGACGCTGAAGCAGCGCTGAAACTGGATCCGAAGCACGCTAAGGCTCTGCTGAGGAAGGCTTGTATTCTTTACACCCTTTACTTTGAATGTATTGCTATCCAGCTCTTGAGACAGATAGCGAGATTGAGTTCGTATCACATAAATGTCATTTCAGTACGAAACGGCAGGCCGTTTCGTTTGACAGGTCAAATCCACACTTATTATTGCTCTCAATTTTGAAATCGCTTCATAAATACGAGCCCTATAGAGTATAGATGGAGGCAATATTTTTGTTCTTCAGTATGTAGCGGGACGTGGGCCGG
>JARACY010002213.1:0-45528 GCA_029255725.1 Scrobipalpa atriplicella | reverse complement strand
AAAACGAACTATCAATTATCGAATTAGTACTTCAATGAACCTCTCACCAGCCAAATTGCAGCCTGATCGAGCATTTTTATATCAGGCGCCATTTTGGATCCGCCATCTTGGATTTTCGTGATCACCAGGAGGTTACCCACTATCATTTCTCTTAACATTTATTCGAGCACTCTCCATCTATCTCTCATCGTTTAGGAGATATTCGACTTTTTATTTTTGTATGGCGGCCATCTTTTTTTCGCCATTTGGATTTTTTTCACCACGATGTGAATTTGACCAGGGTGTGGCTCCAAACTTTGTTCGAGCACCACTCCTATATAATTGAAATACTGTAATTGCTCCTATATTGTAACCTAACCGACCCTGCCTGCAGACCCATAAGAGTGTACCCACCAGGGCAACATATCTCAAAAGTTACCTCAGGACGTGTACATACTAGTCTGAGACTAATTCAACCCATCACGCGAAAGTGCAAGCTTTGTCCTGAATTTGATTCTTAACAGCCGTACTATTATCTTTAGCTTTGTCTTTAGTATCGAAATATCAACAGATGAACGGCCGCCAAGTCTCGGTTCACGTCTTCATGGTCCACGGTTTGGTTCCAATCTGTGGTTCCAATGCTAAACAGATGACGCTCAAACAATGACTTGACATCTATTGGAGTACGAAGCTATAACTAGTGGGAAAAAAACATCTTACCGCCAGATGGTGGTACAGATTAATTTCCTTGTACTGAGTCAACAGGGTTCCTTTGAGTCGATCTAAGCTCACATGATAAAGGAGAAGCTGCCAGACGTATTAAAAGAACATGCCTTCATCCCTTACGGGGTAGGCAGAGCAAATATAAGCGTATTTGCCACGTCTGACACATATTGAGAACTATTTTAGATTGAAATCTATATTGCTATAACAGAAGGTCAGCCCATCATCGTCTTAAATTACGATACACAGGAAAGGAAACCCTCGAAACCCTAATCTGATTTTTACAGCATGTCTAGGAGGGGAAACAACTGGCTCATTCTATTATCTCATATACCGGGTGTAAGGGACAGTGTCCCGCAAACTTATAGGGTTTGCTCAGTCAAAGATACTGAACACATATCACCAGGATTTTTTTTCAGGAAATGAAAAAAAAAATTTGCTTTTCCATACAAATGGTCTGATCAATTGTGGTCATTTTGTATGAAAAAGCAAATTTTTATTTTCATATCCTGAAAAAAATTCCTGATGGTAGTTGTTCAGTATCGTTGATAGAGCAACCCCTATAAGTTTGCGGGATGATGTCCCTTACACCCCGTATATTTCCCAGTCCAGCATGTAAGCAAAAGTAAAATAAACCTTTAAAAAGTACTGCATATAATTTTATTTCTAACACAAAATGACCATCTGATCGGCAGAGATTCTCTAGCTAACTAGGGCGTTCGTTTATTATTCTCTGTGTTTTTCTAACACTTTGTGTGGTATGTCATACATTTTTAAATACAAAACTGCGGAAAATTTTACAATATCGACGTTGAACAGAGACAAGGAAACTGCTTAGACAATTATCTCCAATGAATAGAGGCTAATGAGACGCAATAGTTTCTTTATTTACAGTTTTCGTACAGAGGTGGTTAGGTACGACAAACTGTCAATACGAGAAATATTCAAATTGGTCAATTATTTTCGTTTCTACACGTGTTTTTTCCTACGAGTATCATAGTTTTAAAACAGCCTATGGGTTCGAGACTCGTAAATTCAAACACAGATACAAAAGTCAAATGAAATTTAACAACTTTGAAAGAACAATAAAAAAAATTGACCCTCCCTTACAAACGGTGTCAGTGGCTCGAGCCATTTGGAAAAAAGAAAATTTTGAAAATTTGGAAAGGTTAATTAATTTTTCATTTTTACGTTTTCTTTTAGGAAAGTTATTCAGTTGATGGGTAGGTTCACATTCATTTTGTACATGGTATAATAAAAAAAATCTTATTCCATGATTTTGTACAGCTAATATTTTTACTCTCGGTGGAAAAAGAAATGAGTGACAAAGGTAACCTTATTTGGACTTGGAGCTGTTCTATTGTCATCGGAAGTCATTCATTTTACTAGTTTACTCATTATGGAGTTATTCGTCATCGCGAAGTGATTCAGTTTGTTTACTTTATGCTAATTAATTGGTTGATTCGTAGTACAGTTATTAACTCAGGTGGTTGAACTGGTTGCAATAAAAGTTAATACTAAGAGAAATATTTTATTTGTTTTGTATTTATATCATATCACACATAATGAATGAGTCAATTAGATACAATTTTACTTTGTTGAATTGAAAACAGTTATACTGGATATTGTTTTGATAAGTACTGCAATCCGAAAGCCCTCATGGGCTGACAAACTGTCCCTACAGTCACCAGCCGCGCTCATAACCGTATCAGTGCTACATTGATATATTACAATCTATATTGCCCTTCATTCTGGTAGACCGTAGCGAAGGCGCCTTTTACGAGGTGTTTTACGCTCTGTCAACCCCTTATTTATATAGGCTTGACTTTTATGTATTGTATGAAAGCCCTCAAAATGAATTTATCACAGGTGGCGATATTGTGGCCTTACTTACGCTATGCCTACCCTATTTGGTAGAAATGCGTGACTATGTATGTATTTAGGTACCTAGGTATTTATATGTCACCACATAGTGGAAATTTACAAATAACATATAATAGGTAGGTTAGGTAGACTAGGTAGCTTATTAAACATTATGTGATCATGCTAAATAAACATTGTATAAATTGTTAATGAATTCAATAAGCTATAGATTACAATACTTTACTGTTTATGGCATTGAATAATTATGCTTTTTGTACGGGTCTTAACTTAAAGGGTGACCATGATTTGCTGAAAAAATGACGATCATTTAGGATAAGGTCGAATAGAACGCATTTCCTATGAGATGCGATGACGATGTTTTTTTTCTTAGGGTGCTTTATGACTCTGTTACCTATTATTTCGTGTGATTTTCACAAGTTTGGTAATAAAAGTAGATCAGACATCATTATAGAAGCACTTGCCTAACCTTAATTTTATAATCGATACAGTTACCCCACAGGACGCTGCTAGCTGCTACGGGGCTACACGCTGTAGTAAAATAGCTACGATTTATATTTCTGTAGAGGTACCTTCTTTGTACTTAAAAAATTTCAGTTTTTTCTGTAGACATCATGAAGTTGATGTGTACTAAATATACAGCGTGGGTTGAATTTTTAATTACAATAAAAAATTTGCTGTACCTTTTATACGCACGTGACAATACTATGATGACTTTATTGGATCGTCCTGTACCTAATATGTACCTTTCTACTACAGGGACAAGCGTCTCGTAAGGAAGTTTGGGTCTAATCTATCTACATGTTTGTAAACTTTAAGGGCCTATTGTGCCCTTTCGTATTCGATTTTTGCCCATTGCCTATTCGAACAGCGCATAAAATCATCATAGTTTTGTCACGTGCGTATAATAGGTACAGCAAATTTTTTTATTGTAATTAAAAATTCAACCCACGCTGTATATTTAGTACACATCAACTTCATGATGTCTACAGAAAAAACTGATATTTTTTAAGTACAAAGAAGGTCCTCTACAGAAATATAAATTCGTAGCATTTTACTACAGCGTGTAGCCCCCGTAGCAGCTAGCAGCGTCCTGTGGGGTAACTGTATCGATTATAAAATTAAGGTTAGGCAAGTGCTTCTATTATTTCGTGTGATTTTCACAAGTTTGGTAATAAAAGTAGATCAGACATCATTATAGAAGCACTTGCCTAACCTTAATTTTTATAATCGATACAGTTACCCCACAGGACGCTGCTAGCTGCTACGGGGCTACACGCTGTAGTAAAATGCTACGAATTTATATTTCTGTAGAGGACCTTCTTTGTACTTAAAAAATATCAGTTTTTTCTGTAGACATCATGAAGTTGATGTGTACTAAATATACAGCGTGGGTTGAATTTTTAATTACAATAAAAAAATTTGCTGTACCTATTATACGCACGTGACAAAACTATGATGATTTTATGCGCTGTCGAATAGGCAATGGGCAAAAATCGAATACGAAAGGGCACAATAGGCCCTTAAAGTTTACAAACATGTAGATAGATTAGACCCAAACTTCCTTACGAGACGCTTGTCCTGTCAGTAGAAAGGTACATATTAGGTACAGGACGATCCATAAAGTCATCATAGTTTTGTCACGTGCGTATAATAGGTACAGCAAATTTTTTTATTGTAATTAAAAATTCAACCCACGCTGTATATTTAGTACACATCAACTTCATGATGTCTACAGAAAAAACTGATATTTTTTAAGTACAAAGAAGGTCCTCTACAGAAATATAAATTCGTAGCATTTTACTACAGCGTGTAGCCCCGTAGCAGCTAGCAGCGTCCTGTGGGGTAACTGTATCGATTATAAAATTAAGGTTAGGCAAGTGCTTCTATAATGATGTCTGATCTACTTTTATTACCAAACTTGTGAAAATCACACGAAATAATAGGTAACAGAGTCATAAAGCACCCTAGAAAAAAAACATCGTCATCGCATCTCATAGGAAATGCGTTTCTATTCGACCTTATCCTAAATGATCGTCATTTTTTCAGCAAATCATGGTCACCCTTTAAGTTAAGGACCCGTACAAAAAGCATAATTATTCAATGCCATAAACAGTAAAGTATTGTATCTATAGCTTATTGAATTCATTAACAATTTATACAATGTTTATTTAGCATGATCACATAATGTTTAATAAGCTACCTAGTCTACCTAACCTACCTATATATTGTTATTTGTAAATTTCCACTATGTGGTGACATATAAATACCTAGGTACCTAAATACATACATAGTCACGCATTTTCTACCAAATAGGGTAGGCATAGCGTAAGTAAGGCCACAATATCGCCACCTGTGATAAATTCATTTTGAGGGCTTTCATACAATACATAAAGTCAGCCTATATAAAATAAGGGGTTGACAGAGCGTAAAACACCTCGTAAAAGGCGCCTTCGCTACGTCTACCAGAAATGAAGGGCAATTTTAGATTGTAATATATCAATGTAGCACAGATTACGGTTATGAGCGCGGCGGTGACTGTAGGGACAGTTTGTCAGCCCATGAGGGCTTTCGGATTGCAGTACTTATCTAAAACAATATCCAGTATAACTTGTTTTCAATTCAACAAAGTAAATTGTATCTAATTGACTCATTCATTATGTGTGATATGATATAAATACAAAACAATAAAATATTTCTCTTAGTATTAACTTTTATTGCAACCAGTTCAACCACCTGAGTTAATAACTGTACTACGAATCAACCAATTAATTAGCATAAAGTAAACAACTGAATCACTTAGCGATGACGAATAACTCCATAATGAGTAAACTAGTAAATGAATGACTTCCGATGACAATAGAACAGCTCCAAGTCCAAATAAGGTTACCTTTGTCACTCATTTCTTTTTCCACCGAGAGTAAAAATATTAGCTGTACAAAATCATGGAATAAGATTTTTTTTTATTATACCATGTACAAAATGAATGTGAACCTACCCATCAAACTGAATAACTTTCCTAAAGAAAACGAAAAATGAAAAAATTAATTAACCTTTCCAAATTTTCAAAATTTTCTTTTTTCCAAAATGGCTCGAGCCACTGACACCGTTTGTAAGGGAGGGTCAATTTTTTTTATTGTTCTTTCAAAGTTGTTAAATTTCATTTGACTTTTGTATCTGTGTTTTGAATTTACGAGTCTCGAACCCAAAGGCTGTTTTAAAAACTATGATACTCGTAGGAAAAACACGTGTAGAAACGAAAATAATTGACCAATTTGAATATTTCTCGAATTTGACATTTCGTACCTAACCACCTCTGTACGAAAACTGTAAATAAAGAAACTATTGCGTCTCATTAGCCTCTATTCATTGGAGATAATTGTCTAAGCAGTTTCCTTGTCTCTGTTCAACGTCGATATTGTAAAATTTTCCGCAGTTTTGTATTTAAAAATGTATGACATACCACACAAAGTGTTAGAAAAACACAGAGAATAATAAACGAACGCCCTAGTTAGCTAGAGAATCTCTGCGATCAGATGGTCATTTTGTGTTAGAAATAAAATTATAAGCAGTACTTTTAAAGGTTTATTTTACTTTTGCTTACATGCTGGACTGGGAAATATACGGGGTGTAAGGGACATCATCCCGCAAACTTATAGGGGTTGCTCTATCAACGATACTGAACAACTACCATCAGGAATTTTTTTCAGGAAATGAAAATAAAAATTTGCTTTTTCATACAAAATGACCACATTGATCAGACAATTTGTATGGAAAAGCAAATTTTTTTTTTCATTTCCTGAAAAAAAATCCTGGTGATATGTGTTCAGTATCTTTGACTGAGCAAACCCTATAAGTTTGCGGACACTGTCCCTTACACCCGGTATATGAGATAATAGAATGAGCCAGTTGTTTCCCCTCCTAGACATGCTGTAAAAATCAGATTAGGGTTTCGAGGGTTCCTTTCCTGTGTATCGTAATTAAGACGATGATGGGCTGACTTCCTGTTATAGCAATATAGATTTCAATCTAAAATAGTTCTCAATATGTGTCAGACGTGGCAAATACGCTTATATTTGCTCTGCCTACCCGTAAGGGATGAAGGCATGTACTTTTAATACGTCTGGCAGCTTCTCCTTTATCATGTGAGCTTAGAACGACTCAAAGGAACCCTGTTGACTCAGTACAAGGAAATTAATCTGTACCACATCTGGCTGGTAAGATGTTTTTTTCCCACTAGTTATAGCTTCGTACTCCAATAGATGTCAAGTCATTGTTTGAGCGTCATCTGTTTAGCATTGGAACCACAGATTGGAACCAAACCGTGGACCATGAAGCGTGAACCGAGACTTGGCGGCCGTTCATCTGTTGATATTTCGATACTAAAGACAAAGCTAAAGAATAATAGTACGGCTGTTAAGAATCAAAATCAGGACAAAGCTTGCACTTTCGCGTGATGGGTTGAATTAGTCTCAGACTAGTTGTACACGTCCTGAGGTAACTTTTGAGATATGTTGCCCTGGTGGGTACACTCATATGGGTCTGCAGGCAGGGTCGGTTAGGTTACAATATAGGAGCAATTACAGTATTTCAATTATATAGGAGTGGTGCTCGAACAAAGTTTGGAGCACACCTGGTCAAATTCACATCGTGGTGAAAAAAATCAAAATGGCGGAAAACAAGATGGCCGCCATACAAAATAAAAAGTCGAATATCTCCTAAACGATGAGAGATAGATGGAGAGTGCTCGAATAAATGTTACAGAGAAATGATAGTGGGTAACTACTGGTGATCACAAAAATCCAAGATGGCGGATCCAAAATGGCGCCTGATATAAAAAATGCTCCGATCAGGCTGAAATTTGGCTGGTGAGAGGTTATTGAAGTACTAATTCAATTGGAAAACGTTGGATTTGAAAAACGAACTATCAATATCGAATTAGTACTTCAATGACATTCTCACCAGCCAAATTGCAGCCTGATCCGAGCATTTTTTTATCAGGCGCCATTTTGGATCCGCCATCTTGGATTTTCGTGATCACCGTGAGGTTACCTACTATCATTCCCTATAACATTTATTCGAGCACTCTCCATCTATCTCTCATCGTTTAGGAGATATTCGACTTTTTATTTTGTATGGCGGCCATCTTTTTTTCCGCCATTTTGGATTTTTTTCACCACGATGTGAATTTGACCAGGGTGTGCTCCAAACTTTGTTCGAGCACCACTCCTATATAATTGAAATACTGTAATTGCTCCTATATTGTAACCTAACCGACCCTGCCTGCAGACCCATAGAGTGTACCCACCAGGGCAACATATCTCAAAAGTTACCTTAGGATGTGTACAACCAGTCTGAGACCCATTCATCCCATCACGCCAGTTGCAAACTTTTCCGGCTAACAGCCGTACTATAAAGATTTGTGGCATGATAACAATTTTTTTTGTTTTTTCTGCAAACCTTCATGAGGTGGTACCCAGCAGTACTGGAACCAATGTTCCTTGTTCCTTCCTACTATTTAATCAGTTGTAGTTTCAACGCTAGCTTATAGGAAAAAAAAATGGTTTTCTTATAGAAAAAAAAATGTGTTTTCCGCATAATAAGTAAGACTAGTTGGTAGGTAGTAGGTACCTAGATAATTTATAGATATTTACACACCTCTGCATTATTATATCAACATAATGTATCAAGGAACTTGCGTTTAAAGCAAGAAAATAATCCCAAGGGATTTAAAGTTGTATGGAAATCCTTAATAGCCCAAGGGTTATTATGTGATTTGAATTTGGAATGTCATGTGAACTACTAAGAAAATAATTTTCAGAAAAAAAAAATATGGCTGTGTGTGTATTAAACTGTTGCCACACTCGCCTTCTGCGCCTCCCGGCGAGTGTAAAAAGGCTGTATGGACTAGTTATCTGTATGTGCTCTTTGCTTTGTATAAAAATAAAGAAACTAAAAAAAAGAAAACGCGGTTTGATTTTGCAAAAGTTTTTCTCTCATTGATTATTACTTCCATTTCGTAAATTGTCGAGTGAAATTAATATTTTGACTCCAGAAGACATTGTGACTAGTATTTTATCGTATTTTGTTATTTATGTTGAATATGTTAAATACGATCAATTCGTTTTTGGAAAAATTACGTAGGTAGTGGATTGTGAACGTGAAGTGTAGTTCAGTGAGTGTTGAATTGACTTTCGGATCTGTTGCTTCTGGTATGTTTTCAATATTTATTTATGTATCAATATTACATGATTAGGTATATTTCTGAACTTTATTATCTTACAGACGCCTGCCACCGTCTAAGTAATCTGTGCAGTAGGTGTGTAAAATATAGTATGCTCCTCGGGAATAAATGTGTCTTCGCCTTGGGCAGACTTGAATCCCTCGCTACATTCAGGATTCTTGCATCTCGCTGCGCTCGGGAATTAATCCTAGAATCCTTCATTCCGCTTAGGATTCAATATGCTGCCCGTGACGTTAGACACTGCTTTATTCCCTCGTTGCCTAATATACTATTATTGGCTTAATCGAAGTACTTAAAGCAGTGGGTGTCGAGATAGGTACTAATATGCAATAAATGAGCATGTGCATCACATAAGTCCTTGCACAAACGATGATAAATAAATGATAATTAAATTGTAGAGGCTATTTTCGATGCTAAACTGAAAGATATATAGGTATATGTACAATCATCAATCAATTCTCTAGAAAACTATGGTCGATGTAATTTGGAGTATAGGTATGTATTGGACTTAAATATTAGGCAAGTTGGATTTATGAATCAAACGTGGCGAAACGTCGAAAAAGAGGAGGGAGGTCTTTGCCCGCAGTATGGGACACGTTAGGCTGATAATGCTGCCGATTCTGTTGCAGACACAACTTAACCTTCTGGCTCGGTAGAGGAACACATGTGCGCTCGGTCAAGATTTACTTATTTTAGTTTGGTCCTGTCACTTTCCGTCTTGAGCGAACAGAAAAGGATGGCAGTATAGACGCACTAATTATAATCCTGTCACATAAACGAACGACGAAATTTTAGTCGGGACCTGTTCACATCACGACTCAACTTGACGTTTTTGAAGTTAAAGAGTTATAATAAGTCCGTCTATACTGCCATCCTTTTTAGTTCGCTCAAGATGAAAGAAAATGACGGGTATGGATTTATTTTAGTTAAATCTGGCTTACGCCGCCGAATCATGGCCAACAATAATATTGCGAGCGAGTTTGTCCAGAAGTCTCAAGGGCATGGGTAGCCCACAGAATGCCGAAAAAATATTATGCTTGACGTTGGAGTCCTGTGAAAAAGTGCTTAAGAGATATAGACTGCCCTGCCTACCCTGTAAAGCCTAAGCGATGGGTATTATTTGTATGTATTTTAGTGTTATCTTACTATTCATAGTGCTGACACTATTGGAACCACAAATTTCCATAAAATACAGATAAGAAACACTTGTGTCGCCACAGATGTGGTTTATGGTGTGTCTCTCTGGCACGTATAGCTAATTTTTTCACTGACATAATAGCTAGTTTAATTATATAATATAATTATATTCATATTCACACCTTTCAAGATAAATGCCTTGAAATATATGCAAACCGATACCATGTAACCATTTTCTTTGTGAAAATGACTCTAGAAATCTAGACTTCAACTGTCAAATGGCGCAGGCTTTTAAATTAGATATGCTTCCCTGCTAATTGCATCATGAAAGAAAAATAATCGGTGTGGCTGTTGCTGCTGTTCTGGTATACAAGGTGTTAAAGTTCTGTCCATTTTACTACGCACCTTGCGGAGTAGGCAGAGCGCTAAGAGTTTCATAAAAACTTCGCAATCTCCATTAAGTATTACGAGTATTAACGTCATGTCAAAATACTTAATATTAGGCGCTTTCAGTTCAGCCTATGCTTCAATAATCAGGTAGGTACTTTTTTTCTACTGAATTTTACAATATATTTGAGAAGAGAAGCAAAAATAAATACAGGGTCTAAAACTTCCATTCGATTCAGAATCACGCTAAGTAAAGTGATTCAACTTCATTTTTATTACTTTACACCCACTATTTTAGCTATTGATTTTCCATGGCGTGCTCGGAAGGCAATGGTCATTTGGTCAGGCGTGTTGCCGACCAATCTAGAAAACACTTTAGTTCAAAACGACGTAATAAAATAATATGAACATCCTTCAAATTGCAGCTTAATAGTTTTGTGTAGACCAACGTAGATTTCTACAATAATATTGCTAAGATTTTAGCTCAATCTACTTAGCATTCTTTACTTAATACTTTACATATAAATCTAAGGGTTATAAGAATGTTATAATTAAGGGGTAATATAAAGTAGGGTCGACGCTTTTACGGTGAAGGAAAACATCGTGAGGAAGCCTGCACACACCTACGAAGAAATTCAAAGGTTGTGTGTAACCTAATCTAGGATTGGGTCTGGTTGCCCTTCCGGGTTGTGGAGGTCAGATGGCAGTCGCTCTGTGTAAAAACCAGTACCCGCGTTCAATCCCCTAGATTAAGTAGCCGACCCCGTGAGATACGGGATAAGGCTAGGCAGATGATGATGATGAAAGTAGGGTCGACATTCTTTATTAATCGCATTAATTATTTGACATAGCAGTTAAACTCTATTATAATATTGAATGTATCATTCTGTGGAAACAATTTTTTTGTTATAATAGAGCATGAAATGATTTATTTACGTTATACTTTGATTAAAAAAATTACTTAATCTTTCGTCCGTCATGCTCTTGTTCAAATCCAGTATAATCTTTACTGACAGTGAACTATACATTAATCATCAATGGAATGCTTCAACTTAAAAACTAAGTACTATGGTAATTAAATTAGGTACTTGTTGATTATACTTATGTTAGGCTCGTATTTATAAAGCGATCTCAAGATTGAGAGCAATATTAAGTATGGATTTGACAGGTCGTTTTGTACTGAAATGACATTTCTGATACAAACTCAAACTAGCTTTCACTCTTGAGTGCTGTTTATAAATACGGGCCTTAGACATGTAGGTACCTACCTACTCTATAGGGTATATAATAGGCATGAGTTTGTGTACCTATGTACTTATTTACAAAGTCTAAAAAAATAACTTTCTATCAATGACAGTTTTGCTGCATTTTATCCAAGTAGGTCATTCCACTTATTCGGTTTAGTATTTCGTCATGCACTAAAAATGGCAACGATGTGAGTAAAATTAGAATTTACCATCGCCTCTTCGTTTCCAATTGAAGCAGTCACGCGAGGTATAATAATACTTAGTTTCTATAGAAAAAACCACCATAAGTGACCCTCTACCACGAAAATTCCATTTCACTTTCAAGTCGATATTGCACGCTTGGTAAAAGAAGTAGCCTCCGTGGTCTAGAAGTTTGAGCCATAGGCTCACGACCCGAAGGTTTCGGGTTCGATTCCCGGCGGGGACAATGACAAAATACAACAAATACAAATCAGTTTATTTCCACACAAATAAATATTACAAAAATGGACACAATCACATAAAATTAACAAACTGGTAGGCTCAGACTTATTATTATTAGTAGGCACACAGTGGAAAAAGAAACATTTCCAAAAGTTTTAAGATTATCAGTGCACTTTTGAAGCACTCTACTCAAATAGGTATAAAATTCATTGTGTATGATTCAAATGCGAAAGAAGACGAAGACAACAACATTTCTACTTCAAATAAGTGATTGATTTTCACATGGGAAACAAAACATACTTTTTCGTGGAAAAGATATGTTAGAATACGATCGATTTCTGCTATAAATATTTTTTAAAGCATGAAAATAAAAAGCTAAAAGTTTCACTCAAGACACTGAGTTTTACTTTCAGCTTCTTTATTTTCATGTTTTGATAACATTACCACTGTGAGTGTCTATTTCCAAAATATAACTACATAGATTGCTATCGTAATATCATAGAAATATGAGTTTATGTCAAAGAAATAGGCTTGTTTCCTGGGTGGCTAAAAAATTCAAAACGTTTATACTTAAAAACTGATGACTAAATATTGTGGGTTTCGTTCATCATTTAAAAAAATGCACATTTAGATTTAATAATCGATTTAAAAATATAGAAGTTATTGGTTTGAGTAATCAAGTACTTACATGAGTATTTACGAGGAGTGACGTCATACCTCGCGATTTTCATACAAAAAAGCGTTATTGATATTTCATAAAAAGTTGCTGTTTTGACTAGCTAGGAAACAAAGCGGATTGTATTATGTTCGAACAAAGCGACCAATATCACTGCGGCGCGGCCACGATCACAAAATGATGGTAATGGTAACGGCTAGGCGAGGATGCTTCGTCATTGCATTTAGGATTTTTAGGAAAATTTCTCATTTCTCTGAAAACCGTGGCGGAAATTGGTTTAAATTGTGCCTTTAATGTAGGTAAACAAATACAAGCAAAAGGTTTCTCATTTATCTTCACATATTCTATTTAACACTACATTTTGCGGTAGTAGTATTACCTACATATTACATACATACATACATACATAAATCACGCCTTTATCCCTAATGGGGTAGGCAGAGCGAAAACGACCGAAAGGTCGTTCCGCCACGTCTGACAAGTTTTGAGGGTTATTTCAGATGGTCATGTGTATTGCTTTAGTGACAGGTTGTCAGCCCATTGCCTAAATTGCAATACATTAAAACCCTCGAATCCCTTAGCTGGTTTTTACAGCATGCCCGGGAGGAGATGCAGCTGGCACATTCTATGTTTTTCTATCACTCCCAGTCCAGCATGGAAGAACCTACATATTACTTCATGGTATTGTATATCTCTGCAGTGAAAATATCAATTTCATCGCTACCACGGACTGCATGGTCCACCGGCCGTGCAATCAGCTGTTTAGCAATTCGATTTCGGTGTTTTTTACCTCATGATGTAATTCTTTAGGCTATAAAGATTGTTTATTGGAGGTAAAGGTTGATTTCCAAAGCTTTGTTTGGTCTAACAAAAACCTATGTTTAAATTATTCCATTGAAATAACGTCATAGACTAAACAAGAATTGAAATATAACAAGAACTTTTTGGGTCAGTTTAACATAACAATGGATGGTATGGTACATACCGCTACCTCTTTATAGCTTTTCGTGTGGAAAAGAAATTTTCAAAAGGTCAAGAGAACCTTAAGTATAACTTATATTGAATTTTTATTTAAATTAACTCTTTCCTACATTCTATTCCTCTATTTCTATAAGCAACTTTTTACCCGTTTTGTTGATTGTGTTAAGTACACTTTAACAGTGACTGTCAAATAATGTTGATTTTTTGTTTGTTTGTTTAATTGGCATTTGTAAGAGCAAAATTAAAATTCTAGAGTTCTCTTATCTGAAACCTTTGCAAATAAAGATTACTTTTCCTCTTTATTTTCCTATTCCTTATGTTGTTTTATCCATCTTTTTGTATACGTGGTGTAAGGGACAGCGTCCCGCAAACTTGTAGGGGTTGCTTAGTCATCGAAACTGAACAACTACCACCAGGTTTTTTTTTCAGGAAATGAAAAAAAAAAATTTGCTTTTTCATACAAAATGACCGCATCGATCAGACAATTTGTATGGAAAAGCAAATTTTTTTTTTTTCATTTCCTGAAAAAAAATCCTGGTGATATGTGTTTCGTTTACTGAGCAACCCCTATCAGTTTGCGGGACGCTGTCCCTTACACCCGGTATATTGACATATTTCGTATTGTACTTGAAATTTTATTATAATTTTACACTGTGCTGTGCCAGTTATTTTTCCATGTAAGCACAAGTTGTATGAAATGGTTAACAACACAATTTCACGCGACTCTTTGTCCTTACAATTATTTATATCGGGGTTGTGTGGTGCTGCAATTATTATGTAGCACAAAAACACCCTCGCGATTCACGTAACGGTTGCATTGTGTAGTGTTATTTAAATTTGACGCAATACTATTTGAATATTTGCCTCCGTGGTCTAGTGGTCTGAGCCATGGACTACCAATCCAGAGGTAATGCGATCCATGCCTACGGGAAAGTTGTTAAAAATTGATATTAAATTTCAACAGCATCAACATCATCATATGACAAATGTCTATTTATCACTTTGTGAGATTTTCCCTGTTTGGACAACGCAAGCTTAATCACCTTTGTCGTTATGAAAAGAGATTCTGTGCTTTGGTGAGCAAGTTAAGCCGTCGGTCCCTGTCGCTGTCTTTGATAGCGGTTGTTACACAAACCACGTCAGAACCCTATTCGACTTAAAATTGCTGTTATAAACTCAGATTCCAGGGTTCATCGTGTCGTTCATTGGGCGCTTTTCCACTAGACGGCACGTCAACGGCAACGGCGACGGCACGGTACCGTCGACGATATCGTAGGTGAGATAATGTATGAAAATCAATGAAATTATATGACACGCTTTTCCACTTGCCGGCACGGCACCGTCACGGCATGTCATCGATTCCCATAGATATTGTCACGTGATCGTCGCCGTGCCGTCGCCGTTGCCGTTGACGTGCCGTCTAGTGAAAAAGCGCCCAATTGACTCTGACATAAAATCATTAATCCAATACAAACTCTACTAGCCAACTATTACTCGAATCAGCAGTCCAGCCGAAGGTCACGTTGACATTGAGCCAACAATGGCTGTGGTTTCTCAGACCTGTCTTTCCGCGAGGACTTTCCTCAAACGTCTCGCAGCTGTCCAACTGTCCATGGTCTCGTCAATGACATACCGAATGTAAGAGACAGCTTCCCGCAAACTAAAAGGGGTAGCTTATTCGGAGGAACTGATTTCAATTTTCACAGATTTCAATCGACGACGCGAGAGTTGAATGGATGTACTGATTAATCCAATAAAAACTTTGATATTTAACAATGTTGTGTTGGAAATTAAGTGCCTAAATGTTTTGATATTTGTACTTTAGGATAAGTGCTAGTTAGTAAATGCTTTCGAGATGTCTAAGAACATTTATTATTTTGCATTGGAAAAGTTGTTTGGTATAATCAGTAGAACATTTGGTTTAAAGGAACGCAGTACTTTTTTTAACACCCTGTCTAACTGGAACAGTGCCAGTTTATCTTGGTACTCCAAGTCCTTTTACATCATGATGTCAACATTAAAACGCTACTCTATGTCGTGGCAAGAACTTCCCTCACTGGCGTCACGCTTGCCTCACGGAATGTCACCATTGTCTAATTAAACTTTTTTTTTTTCTATAATTAATCTACTATTGTCTAAACTGTGACGTAATTATGTGTAGTTAATCTGTTACTGATACTGAAGGATATAAGAAAGTCGGCAAAAGGAATGAGTCTTCATTACATTCTTATCGAGATAAAATATCATAGAGTTCGCGCATCATTGAGATATCGATTAGAGGAGAGCATGAAATTAACTTAATCTTAACCAAAAATGTTGCCGTCCCTTTCTGTTCTCTCAAGATAGACAATGACAGGTGACAATATTAGTCAAGGTTTTGTGATTTTGTGCGCAATCGAAACGATACCATTATTGACTCTTTCTCGTCAGTTGTCTCTCGCTATAACGAAGAATCAAGATACACATAAATAAATAAAGGCAATTTGTTATAAGCCGAGGTGAAGACAATAAACGTTTAAGCAAACACATTAGAAAATTAGATTGAGCAATTTTACCATTCGCACGTGCGTCATTCTCACCGCTCATGCGATTTAGATCTCAACGCGCAATTTCTCTCATCTTTATAATAGCGATGTTTACAGTTTAAACAAAGAATAGACAAAAGGTGTGATAAACAAAAACAATGCCTTCAGAATGTGTTGTTCGATGATCAATATCGTATTGTGGAGAACATACAAAAGTACAATTGTTTTGATCTGTAGCAATGAGCTCATTGTGAATGTCATGAATATTAAAAAATTACGGTTAGATCTAAGAAAATCTATCTCATATTTTTAAAATGGTGCTGTCAAATGAAAGGTTACATTTAAAACTTTATAATAACGCACGAAATTTGCATTAAATTTACTAGTTCGTCTTCCGTGAATGCATAAAATAGCTTTTTGTCTGGTTATTCGTCATTACTACGTATATTGAACAACTTTGAATAAATATTTACTCCTTTTATGTTGGACTGGGAGTGTTAGAAAAACATAGAATGTGCCAGCTGCATCTCCTCCCGGCCATGCTGTAAAAACCAGCTAAGGGATTCGAGGGTTTTAATGTATTGCAATTTAGGTGATGGGCTGACAACCTGTCACTATAGTAATACACATGACCATCTGAAATAACCCTCAAAACTTGTCAGACGTGGCGGAATGACCTTTCGGTCGTTTTCGCTCTGCCTACCCCATTAGGGATAATGGCGTGATTTTATGTATGTATGTATGTTGAATAAATATTTTACTTCTTAGGGAAATATAAATTTCTAAAAAAAACAAGAAAACAAAACACTATGTCAGATAATATTTTTTGATATCTAACACTTTTTATCATCTAGGAAATGGAAAAGAAGAGTCCCGAAAAAGGGACGTCCCGAAAAAGGGACATCCTTTAATTACACGAAAAACTGAATAAAAAAATCTGAGAACGTATCTATATATTGAAAAATGGTAGAGCAGTTTATCTTTATCTGACTCTGGCTGCTATCAGTAACGCCATTATTCTTGGAAATGATTAACTTTAAACAATTTCAATAACTAGTAATATAGTTTATTACTTGCTATTTGTTTATATTAAATTAGCGTAAACACGAGAACTTTGATCTACAAATCACATGTTGATTCGTTTATGATATTAGATTTCCATGAAGGTCTGCTGATCTCGTGACATGTTCTTAATACTGCTGTAGATTCTCAAAGTTTATGACACTAAGGCTCGTATTTATAAAGCGATCTCAAGATTGAGAGCAATATTAAGTATGGATTTGACAGATCGTTTTGTACTGAAATGACATTTCTGATACGGACTCAAAATCGCTGTCACTCTTGAGAGCTGATTATAAATACGGGCCTAAGACGATAATATGCCGCATGCCAAAACTGGTAGAAGTAGTTAGAAACATTATTGAAGTCATTTAAATTACACTACTTGTATTGTAAGAAACATCAAACCAATCGAAAATATCAGTTACATCTAAATTGTTTCACTATGTCATATTGTTTAAAGTAATTTCTGGGAAATCTTTGACATTATAGGTACTAAAAAATCTAGGAAGTAAGCTGTGACAGGTGCAATTCCTAGAGATTTCAGATACATTTTCTTTTGTTTTCCTTGGGAATGGCATCTACCGCAGATATCTTCTAAGATTTTACAAAGTATAGTAAAGTTTCCGGCAAACATTTTGAAAAATGAGCGCGCGCAAACGATTCTTAAGAACAAAATCTCAGTTGTCAATTTGAGATGCACAAAGTTTTACTTTTCCCTACTACCTACGCCATTCTATACTCAAGAAAATTTCCGGCAACTACGATGCGTACAAGGTTTGTACTAACTACGGTTTTTTTTGTTATATTTGTGTTTTAAACTTAAATATATGGACCAAAATGTGATATGATAGTGTGATCCCAACCCACCGATACTTCTATCTTACCGGGCTGTTTTAATAATATAATAATAATAATAATTGTAAGTACCTACTTGTGGTCGTAAGTTTGAGAGCCAGTGTCTTATTTGATCTCAGATTCGCAGCAAAAAGTGTACTTATAGAATTATCACCTGTTCGCAGTGGCTTTGCAAAAACAAGTGATTGTGGACGCTTCATTGACCTTCACGGATGAGAGGACGATACCCAAGAAAAGAAACAGATCAACAACTCTAACCTTACAAATGTTTTTTAAAGACTAATTTTACGCATAGCAGTTTACATAAAACACAGAAATGGTGAATAAGAAGCGTTATACAGGGTGTAAGGGATAGCAAACTAACTGGTAGGGAATGCTCGCTCAGTCAACGAAACTGAACAATTTTCACTAAGAATTCATTTAAAACAAATGTCTTGCTAAGGTATACAAAATAACAAACTCGATCAGACAGGTTTGTATAGAGAAGCAATTTTTGTCATTTCCTGATTTTTGTGATTTTTTTTGGGAAAGTTGTTCAGTTTCCCTCCTGTCGACAGTTTGCGGGTCCCTTAGACCCTTTTATTATTGTGCAGAACTGCACCTTTTTGTACAATTTTTATGTTTCTTTTATTACTTATTTTTAATTATTTGAATTTTTGATATTTTGATCTTCTATTGCTATTTTGTTTGATCAGTTCATACCTATTTTTTTTTTGTTAGCCTGGGATGTCCCACTGCAGGGACAAGTCATACCTATAAATCGACAAAAATATATTGTATTTCTCTGGATCGGCACATGTGACTCTTGCCTAGATATAGGATCATATTAGAAACCCAACTATTTTTATCTATGAAAATGACAATTAAAGCTTCATGTACCCGTGCCTATCAAAAGACAAGATAATCTAAACTTATAAAATCGCTTGTCCTTACTGACTGACTGACTGACTGATTCATCAACGCAGAGCCTTAACTATTAAAGCTAGAATCGTTAAACTTAGAGAGCAAGTTCCTCTTATAACGTAACCTCCCACTAAGAAAGGATTTCCGGATTTCCCCCCCCTAAACGGGTAAAAAGGGGGGTTGAAGTTTGTATGAAAGTCCGTCAATTTTAAAGGTAGGATCTTCAAATTTTGTATTTAGGCTAATGATTAAAAAATAATTTATACGTGTTTCAGCATTTTTGCATTTTTTACCCCTAAGAGGGTTAAATAGGGGATGGAAGTTTGTATGGAAATTCCGTCAATTTTGATGGCAGGATCTTCCAATTTTGTTTTTGGGCTAAAAATTTAAAAATAATGAACACGTGTTTCAGCGTTTTTGTATTTTCCACCCCTAAGGGGGTTAAAAAGGGGATGGAAGTTTGTATTGAAATTCCGTCAATTTTAAAGGCAGGAACAGCGCGGGAACTCAATCCCACGGGAAAACTCTTAGCTGCGGGTGAAACCGCGGGGCGGAAAGCTAGTCTGAAATAAATTTATTCAATTTGACAATACATCATACACAAGTGTGAAAATTTGTACGACACCACTATGGCCATGAGATCCATATAATTTGGGACAAAGGTATATTGTGTTCCAAGTGTGTTCCTTATGTAAATGCACCTCAAGAACAACACGTCGGCTGTTTGGAATGCATCGCAGCGACTCTGTACACGCATTTAAGTTTATAAAGTACAGTCACGTGCTAAAGTTAATTGATGTGTTTATAAAAAAAAAACAAGTAGATAAATATTGGTGTAATATTGATTTATTATGTATTTTAACCTGTCTAATGGTTACTGAATAAAACTTAAGTGATCTGTAATCATATTGTAGGGCGATCGGGCCTTAGTCGACCACGTGGGCCCATTACGGATTGGTCGACTTCACGCACAAACTTTGAATTTCTTCGTAGGTGTGTGTGTGTGCAGGCTTCCTCACGAAGTTTTCCTTCACGTACGTGGTGAGATTCGAACCACGACCCCCTGCACAGGAGGCAACGGCCCTAACCACTACACCATCTGGCTTATAAAAATATGCTATCGATTCGTAGAGCGCACAACTTAACTAAATCTTGACTAAAGTTATGGGCGTCCCTTTCTGATGACAGAAAATGATAGGTATAGACTTATATTAGTCAAGTCGTGATTTTTGCAACTACGAATTGGTACCATTATAAAATATGACATGACAATCTTCTCTAATACTTATTATACTGTCTGTTTAATTTGTGCAAACATCAAGCAGGTAAAATTAAAACGATGTTCATTGAGGTCATTGTTGAGTGACGTTAACGGATCTATTAATTTAGTTATTAAAACAAATGACATGTGTTCGTTCGTTTTCGTTGCAATATGTGATATTCTATGTTTCAGTTTTCTAATATGTTTTTGCTTTTAGCTGATTAAGGGTGTCTTATTTATCGTATAACATTATTTGATTTAACTTATGGTGATTAAGTTTATCGTATAACATTATTTGCTGCGAGATCCAGAGGACAGGGTGCAGCAGCCAGTTATGTTGCACTCTTAGCACCGCCCGGGGTCACGTGTAGGGTTTTTAAGGTAGTTCCTACGGACGTGGAGCAACATCGACCTGTAACGACCACTAGTTAGAAACAGTCTTAAAATAGTTCTATGTGTACCTGTACACAATTAAGCTGCGAATCCGTTAGGTATAATTCTATGTAACTATATGCATGCCTTTGTCCTTATAAGAATGCTGACGTCATCTATTGATATTGTTATTTTGGTTAACTATTCTGAGTCAAGGTTAGAACATCAGTCGCTTCCTTTGCGGTTGAATAACCACCTTCAAGGGGTCATACAGATGAACTGCATCATGATACCGACTTTTAGCGATTTTTGCAGTTGGTATAGCAACCAAATAAGGTCATCATGATGCAGTTCATCTGTAACATCAGATGCTTACGAAATAACGCACATAACAATTGCAAATTGCAAATTGTTCACTCAAAGACGCTCTAAAGAAACAACAGATCAACAATTTCACCGCTCAAGAGGAGAACCGTAGTGGCCTAATTGGTTATGGCATTGGGACGGTTTTCCAAAGACGCAGGTTCAAATCCTGTCTACGGTTGAAACATATTTTGGAAATTGCAAATACCTTTAGTATAGCATAGAGTCCAAAACTGCACCGAGTCTGCCATTGGGAGCAATTCGGATGCGCACAAAATCAGTACTAGTATTAGAAAGAGAAAAGATTTGTGTTGTCACCTGTCATTTTCTATCATGGAAGAACAGAAAAAGACGTCGGTGCAACGTTGCTGGCTGCTGTCATCAAATTGACGCCAGTCTGTCCAAGCCCTAAGATATACTCAAACGATTCGGCTTTCCTTGAACTTTTTATAGGAGGCATCTGACAGTTGTTTATGAAACCAAAGATCATACAGATACAGTATTATACAGTTCATAATATCATGCAACTGCGTTTATTTACGATAGAGCTTTGCTCTTCTTTCTGGTCGTTTCCTCAATGCTGAGGATCGTGGCTGTTTGTCAATCTTCTCCACTCGGTCTGGTTCTGCGCCATACATATGTATGTTTAACTGCCTCCGTGGTCTAGCGGTCTGAGCCATGGGCTCACGACCCGGAGGTCCCGGGTTCGATTCCCGGCGGGGGACAATGACTTTGTGTTGTTGTTTCTAGTTTGGTTAGGGCATTGCAGGCTGATCACCTGATTGTCGGAAAAGTAAGATGATCCATGCTGTCGGATGGGCATGTAAATAGTCGGTCCTGCGCCTGATTTCTCTTTGGTCGTGTCAGTCAATCTGTCCCATCAGAATAAGAGATTGAAGGAATTGAGAGTTCAGCTGTGTGTAGCGCGAACACTTGGGCACTAAAAACTAGTCCTGCGCAGTTGGCCTATCTCTGGGAGATTGGCCGCCATCACCGAAAATCGGTGGTAGGACTATTATTTTATTTTATTTATGTACCGCTCCCTGTATGTCGCCTCAAGTTTTGCTCTAGAACTAAGGCCCGTATTTATAATCAGCTCTCAAGAGTGACAGCGAATTTGAGTTCGTATCATAAACGTCATTCCAATACAAAATGACCTGTCAAATCCGCACTCAATATTGCTCTCAATCTTGAGATGGCTTTATAAATACGAGCCTAAGTAAATATAAGCCAGTGACGGCTAGAGGTTGATGATTTCGATTTCTCTAAATTCCTAGATTGTATAGTTTTAAGCAAACAATCGGATTAAGTGTGTACGCTGTACATAATCACTATTTGCTAACTAATGTCTACAATTACATGTATCTTGTGTTTATTTTACCAATTTGTACCTACTTCTGTACCGGGTGGTTTTAGAGATGACTCCAATATATTAATCAGAATTTTCAGTAAATTTTTGAAATATTTACTGGCAAATAAACTCGAAACATTTGAATTATTAATTTACTTGATAGTAGTTTAGCCGAAAAATACCACCGATATTTTTAACTATCAATTTTACCAATGTGATAATTATTAAATAGGTTATAAAAATATCTCACTTATAAAAGACATCAACGCGTTGCGATGGATAAACGTAGCAATATTCTACATGCTTTACAAAAGACATAAACGCGGTTATAAGTACATACTTACTAGACAAAAAAAATAAGAAATAATATAATATTTAAACACAGACCGTGGCGTGAGGTAAATAATGATTTATCAACTAAACTGTCACTTTACACAGTATATCATTATTTTTTTTTAAATTAAAGTATCTAAATATTAGGTTTCAAACTGAATAGCCATTAACAACTTAAGAAAACTGAGCTACGCATATTACCTGAACTTTTAATTCGATGCGAATCTATTCAATGCCTATGCGCAAACGCATGTCACGCGAGAACAATGCACCGCCGCCATCTTCCGCTAAGCTGACGAGAATTTATACTACTTACTTACTTATTTGAAGGTTTTCTAAGCCTAGAGATAAAACAAGGAAGTTTCGGAAGTCACGGACTGGATCTGGCCTATTTATAATATCTATTATATACTAATACTACTTCCATGCTGGACTGGGAGTGAGAGAAAAACATAGAATGTGCCAGCTGCATCTCCTCCCGGGCATGCTGTAAAAGTCAGCTAAGGGATTCGAGGGTTTCAGTATTGTAATTTAGGCGATGGGCTGACAACCTGTCACTATAGCAATATACAGATCCATCTGGAATAATCCTCAAAATTTGTCAGACGTGGCGGAACGACCTATGTTAAGGTTGTTTACGCTCTGCCTACCTCATTAGGGATAAAGGCGTGATTATATGTATGTATGTATGTATGTATTATATACTAAAGGGATAGTAAATAAAATAAAATAAAAATATAGTAACCGCAACTAAATATTGAGGGTTATTTCAGATAAATCTGTATAAGGCTGTAGTGACAGTCCATAAATATCGCCTAAAAACCTCGAATACATTAGCTGGTTTTTTACATCATGCCCGAGGGGAGCCTGCGCATTGTATGTTTTTCTGTCGATCCCAATCCAGCATTGCATACATATTTAAACACATGCACTGGCGCCACCGACCGACGACATAATCCACTCTCTCCAATCGAATTCCAAGTGATGATTAGACCAAGTAACGGCGGTCAGGTTGACGTCTGTCAAAAACCGGCTCCTTATCTGTCAAACCGGAACCATTCGGTTTTCTCTAAGACTTTTTGTCTTAGCTTTTTTGCGCGTTGTTTTGAGAGGACAATCTAGAAAGCGATAACCACGCTTATATCTCTTACAGGATAGGATGGATAAATTAAAAATAATTTTGATAATGCTATCGTTTAATTACTCGGTCTTGACTTGCCGTCCCTTTTCTGTTCTCTCATGATAGAAAATGATAGGTCGTGACAGTGATTTTGCATTTTGTGCGAATTTTCCCCAACGGTATCGATTCGTATGCGCACAAAATTACCAAATCATGACTACATTGGTCGCCTGCCTTTGTTCTCCCTAAGAGAGCAGATAGGGACAGCAACAATTTGTAAACTTTTTTGGTCAGGGTTTTATAGTATGAGTAGAATATATTTAGCTACATACTTTACCTACGTTAGTAATTTCCGTAAATTCTTTTACTATTGAAGCATTCCTCTACAATTCAAAGTATTTAAAGTAGGAAGGATACGTAATATAATACCTTTTTGTGGAAAAATATAGGTATGAAAATTCATAGAAGTAGGGTAGGTCAGGGAAAATGGGGAATTCCAGTGATTCAACCACGCCACGAACAAACCATCCTCGCGGAGTTTAATACAGGGTGTTACAGAAAGGGAACATGCACCCTGAAGGATGTGAACTTTCCCAAGAAAGATACCTAGGTCGAAAAAAAAATGGCTTTTCATACTAAATGACATGTGCTATGGGAGGTCTAATTTTTTTCTTCGTTTGTCGACGTATATTGTTCCTTGGGAAAAGTTGTTCACTTTAATGGACAGATTCACATCCTTCAGGGTGCATTATACCCATTCTGTTACACCCTGTATAACTGGTTGTAAAGTTTCGTTGCATGTTGCATAATACATTTCATTTTCCTTTGAAAATATTCGTATGTGAGTTTCTATGGTTTACTATTTAGTTCAACTGTTTTTTTTTTCAGGCATATTGTAAAAGGTATTGATAGATTCGAATGCTTTAATTTATTGAAATTCATAATAGAGGTATATCTCAATCTGTCACTTCACTAAAGCAATATTAGCTTCTTGTTTTGAAATCCGTTTGTAAACCGTTGACGCCCTGCCTACCCGGTAAAAGATTCACGTGTCGTTATTATGTGTATGTAGAGTTCACAAACCAACAAAAGAAGTCTAGCTTTTAAGAAGTGACGCCATTCTTTTGTGCATATTATCATAGCAGTTGTATCTTATGTTTTATTTATATTTGTAGCAGTCGCATTTATTGGAATTAAATACAAATGATGTTTAGAAGAATGTAAACAGACTTCTTTACTGTATAAGTGGTCAGGCGATCTATTGCTAATATTTAAACAAAATACGTAAATCATAGATCAGTTCTTCATAAAATAATAAAGAATTATACAAACATTTCTGTCAAGGGTTTGAATTCTACGAAATAGTACTTTTATTCAAACCGATTACATGTTTTAACTAAATACCTTATATTCTTAAAATAAAAAAGTATTGTTTTTGGGGATATTAACATATCGTGATGTGAAAATAGTTGACCACAGTCGCAATCCGTATTTCGCGAGGTCCAATCGGGGATTTTCATTTAATCAAACTTGACGTTCTATAAGACGTATGTAAATAATCGAAATATAATATTTATTGTACTGCGCACTTTGCTATTCATTTTAATGTTTGTGTATTATTGCTTTAAAATGACAAGTCTTCCAATACTGATGAAACACACTTGCGACTGAAGTTACAATATCCACAACAATGTGAGGTGCAGCAATGAACAGATTTCACTCCAAGAAGGTTAATAAAGATATGGAATAATATAGCGTTTCTAATATGCCAACAAAACATGTTGACGGTATCCATTTAAATATAGTATGCAGGGTGTTAATATAATCAAATTATGGTGTAATTATCATTGAACTTAGTGATACGTAATGTGGAAAATGTCTCTAAGCAGCTGCTGTATTTCTGTCCCTATTTTGTACAAATTTTAGAAAGTGACAGGACCAAACATAACATTATGTTAAGTTGTGTCTGCAACAAAATCGGCACCATTATTCGGAGACAAGAAAATCATGCCATTAAGGTACCATTCGAAGTTGGACTGCACGCTGCACGCTGCACGCAGCACAGAAATGCTGCTTGCAGCGTGCAGCGTGCAGTCCAACTTCGAATGGTACCTTTACGTGCGGTGGTCCGCCAGCATGCAAATGCAACATTTTAGCTGAATTTAAAAGAAGAAATTTTAGGTACCTTGTATAATACATTGTCATTGTTGAATATTTCTATTGTCACCCACATGTGATGTACTATAGTAACATGTGTTACTGTTTGGCGCCGATGTTCTATTGTTTTTATAATATAATTTTTTTTCACGGTGCCTTATGTGACGGACATTGACCTTGGGTCTTTGGTTTGAGGTTAAAAATCTAAAAACTAAGTTTGTTGCTACTCAAATAATGGGTATGACAAGCCAGTAAATATAAAATTAAGTTTAATTAATACAGGGCATTTTTTCCATATTTCAACCTAAGTATGTTCCTAGGGAAAAGTTTTTCTGTTTCATGGATAGGTTCACAGTTTCACATTCTATAGATTGGTCAGCGAATTTTTTTACACCCGGTATAATGCAGCAAAACACATACATTCCTGGAAATGAACATAGTATTTCGATAGATGTGGAAAAGAACCCTGTAATAAGACAAAACACTGGCACGAAACATTTGAAAATAAATTTTATGAACCCACGAGCCTAAGTTCAGCAGATGGTCTCTCTACTGAGCTATCGAGCGAGTTCAATTAAATCTTACTAGAGTTTGAAAGTAACTTGTCTCACCAATGAGAACGAGAGTGACAAATGTATTGAAGCGGAGCAAATATTACCCAACTTTTGTTTGAATATTACACAAGTAAGGGCTCTAGAGTCTACTCGTGTATGGACGAACTGGTTTCCATACAATTTACGCAACTTGTATGATTCTCACTATTGACTGTCAAACTCGTGGAGGTCGTGGTGACCACTATGGTCAACCATCCGACAAAATTGTGGGTAAAATTGTTTGCCAGCTCAAACAATAAGAAAAATATATAATAAAAACATAAGACAAATTAGTGTATTTTTATATTATTTCGAGTAATATATTATTAATTCGAGTATTTGTATTCAATGTTTTAACAAGTGATATTTCCATTATACCTACTTGTAAATTTAAAGCATACCAATATAGCTTGTTTTATATTTCACTTGTAAAATAAATGATTTTGCGATCGGCTTTTGTTTTTACAAGTGAGTGAGTTGTTTAGTACGTTACATCTCTATGTCCGTCGTCCGTCCCTATTGATTTAATAGCTAGAGATATGTTCGAATAGGTAGGTATGTTTCAATATACATAAAGTTTTTATTGAAATTGTTAGCACAATAGGTACTACCTTACTTGTAAATGCAAGGACACGATTAGGATTAAGTATTTAACGATGACTTCAAGGCGATCCTGACATAGGTGTGAAAATAAAAATAGCAAACACTATAATATGATAAACACGTTTATTTAGTCATATACACACGGTCACGTTCATTCCACAGCCATACAATTTAGTTATAGTATTATATCATACAATTTAAGTTAATCTCTAGAACTACCGAATATTAACAAAGTAAATTGCCTTCATTTAGATAAATAACTTGCCTTTACAATCGTTTGTACGCAGCAACGTCGGAAAGAAAAGTCATTTACGTGTTTTTTTTTAAATACACGAAATAGTTAATAAATATATTGTGCAAAATTGCACCTCTTGTGAGGATGAGCTGGAATGTTCATTGTAGAGTAGCGGCGTTTTGTAACGCGGCCCCGACCTTTCCCTGCACGCGCGCATCTTCCCACAGCCGGCGGAAAGGTCGCCCTACGCTTCTTACATCTACTTCTAAATATTCCGAAACTATAAGTATACAAAGCTATCTACATGCGTTATTATCACTGGAGACGACCCTGCGGTCGAGGTAACTCTTAGTATTTGGTACATGTTACGCATCAGTCCAGCGCTTATTGAACACTGGTGTCAGGATCGCGAATCGGGCGCGATTGAGACGTCCAACGCCGATGTGGACTAGGCCAGCAGATGCGCCAGCGCCAGCAGCAGCAGCGACGCGCCCAGCGCCGGCGCAGACGCCGCGCCCGGCATGTCCGTCGGCTCCAAATCCTCCGCAAATACGTAACTCTTTGTCCCCGTATGCGACTTCAAGATTCTGTAGTTTACATCATACAACGACACCTGGTTCTTGACAAAGTTGAACAGCCTGTTGATGACGACGTACGCGTTTCCGCGGTCGTCGAAAGTGAAGCGGTCCACCCACTGTATGTAATTAGGATCGCGTGCGATGGTACGCTGGCCGACGTGGAAATCGACTGTCGTGTTCCATTCCGCAATCGTCGAGTTGCCAATCAGACCGAAGAAGAGCACGCCGGTGGAGTCCATCTTCATGCCGTCGGTCTGCGAGGGCTTCGTGCCGAGGTCCACCACGTAGGGCCGCAGGGCTCCTTCGCCCATCTGAGCGAGAGACTCGTTACGCAAAACTGATACATTTACGGCGTACATGTGGAAACTAGCGAGCGGGCAGTAGTACACGGTTCTGTCGACTTTGCCATCGTCGGCTCTAAACTGAGGTCCGAGAGCAATACCGTCAATATTCACTGGCAGAGTAACAGAGGTTCCGTTAATTCTGAAATTCTGAGCTTCCTCATTTAACTTCATGGACGCCCTGTCGCGAACTTTCCAGGACTTCTTGTCGCTGCGTCGGAACACGATGATGCCGGGGTCAATGGCGCTGTTGTCGGTAATGTAGGCGTAGTCACCGTCCCTGTTGTCCACCACCAGGTCGTTCAGGTAGGTGCTGTTGATGTTCACCGCGTCCGGAGGGAAGGGAATGCGCTCCATTTCGTTCTTCCCTGTCTTCAGGTCGATGAGGACGAGGGACGGCGGGCACTTGTTGTCAGGTTTACGCGTGAGGGTGCCGACGCGGCCGTTGTCCAGAATCCACATAATACCGTTTTTGTCAATCTCAATGTTTTGCACAAACTGTAGCGCGTTACAATTGCCGATCTCGTTGTCCTCCCAGCTAGGGAAAGGCCGCAGTTTAGGCGCCGTCTCGGTCTGCTGGATCGGGATCGTTCCGAGCGTCGCCGGCACTCCGTCCAACATCCTCGGCGCAGTCAGGAAGAGGTTTTCTCCGTAGAAGTTTATGCCAGAAATTAGGACGTTTTGGGGGATGTATCGGCTCGTATTGAGGTAGACCTCTCGATCGGCCACGGAGGCCCACTCGAAGTCGATGGCGTTCCATTCGTAGATGACACGGAACTGTTCGCGGCGTGGCGCGGGCGGGCGCGGCGGGGGTTGCGTTTCGTTCTGCGCGGCCGCGGCGGCGACGGCGGCGGCGAGGACTGCCAGCAGGATCATCGTCGAGGGTGCGTGCGGCGCGAATGGCGCGGGCGGATCGACTGACGGACTCGCGCGCCGCCCGCCGCCGGCACGCAGCGCGGCGCGGACGCGTCACCGCCTCAATGAACAAATAAATATAACAATCGGACCCTGAGTGATGTGCGGCGTGCATATCTCACCGTTTTACCGTCTTATAGGGTCAGTAAATCATGCGCTTAGTATCCGCATGAGGTTCATTAAGAATTCTCGGTCGTGTAGTGTAGCGTCACCGGCACTGCCGGCTAACCCCGACTCGCCTATAATAGGTATGGGTATGCCGTGCGGGGTCGCTCGCTACAATATGCTACAATTGTTCCATATCTTGACAAGTCGTGAATGGGGTGTGCAAGGTCACCTCTCCCCTTGCAGACGTGGGGTAAGCAGTCTGCTGAGGGGAGGATTTGAATCAGATGTACTCGTAATTATTGTTAGTTTACCGGTTTCCAATGGAACAAAATGAGTAGATTATTTATTTTTTACTGACTCTACTTATTTATAGAAAATAAAAACGACTTTTTACCCATTAACTGGTTTAAATTATTATCCTATTGTTTGTGAAACTGATAAATCAGATGCTCGTTTTACTATTTATCATCGTAATTTTTCAGAGTATGCTGATAATTCTTTAAGGCCTCGATTCACGCTGTCCAGTTACTAATTCTAATTCTTAGTAGCGCTGCCACTTTCTTATATTTGACATAAAAACAGGATAGCAAATAAACACATGACATTGACATTCCTAATCTGACATAAGACTGCCTAAATTACGTAAAATTAGTGAGCATGCTCTATGGTCATTCCTTATTTAAAAAGCGCCGTTCGTCAAATTAGGAATGTCAAAGTCACGTGTTTGTTTGCTATCCTGTTCGCAAATTTAAGAAAGTGACAGCGCTACTAAATTTTTTATTTGAGAATATTATGATAACAGATATCGATACCTCCAGGATCAAAGGTCGTAAAGGACATTTAGGGCGTAAAAAACTTGTTGATGCAGTCTTACTTAGTTTTAAATTCTCTATCGATCTCTATATTTTATTTGGTGAAATTCTCAAAAAAAAGGACCTTTATGATCTAGCTTTATATTATAACTTTGCAAAAGTGTAAAAATCTAAAGATACCTAGGTACATCTACGAGTATGTTTACATTACATACTTACTACTATCATATTTTTATCGGCTCAAAATTTACATGTGAGGTCAAGAGGTTAGTTTAAAATTCAACTTGAATTAATTAAACAACATATTTGTTTTGATGATTCATCTACGCATATTGTAGGTGTATAATATAGGCTCTTATAGTAATATCCTGTTGATGACTTGACTAGATGACTCATTTTGATTCCGTCTAAAGTTCAGCTTGGATAAGAATGTAGGGCATAATATATGGGACCTATACAGGGTGTAAAATAAGTACTGCGTTCTTCTTTCCCAGAACCCTTTTAGCTCAAAATAGCAAAAAATTGCGTTTTCTATACAAAGATGCTCTCATCATCTGCAATTTTGTATGGACAAGGCAAAATTTTATTTCGCGCTAAAATTGTTATGCTTTGCGGAATTTTATTTGTTATCAACAGTAGTAGGTACATGGGGTTTAAAGGAATGTAGTACTTTTTTTATACCCTGTATAATGTTTCACATATTATTGCACCCATCTGTTTCATGATGACAAATATTCCATATACCGGTTCCTACACAGCTGTCTAACTCTGTAACAATGTTTGCCCGACCGAGAATCGAACGCAGGACAGGACCCTGTAGCAGGCAGATGTAGAGACAGGCAATGGTAGCAATTCGTAGTTGAAAAAATCACGACTGTCATTTTCTATTATGGGAGATCAAAAGGGACAACAATAATTTTAGTCAAGATTTAGTTAAAATTGTGACTTTACGAATCGATAGCACTTTGTAGCTCATGGTTTGTATTAAATTTTTACTTGGTAATTCACTCAGGTTCTTTTCTAAAAATATTGACTTGTCTTATCTAAATATACAGGGTGTAAAAAAAATTACTGCGTTCCTTTAAACCACATGTTCTACTGATGATACCAAACAACTTTCCCAAAGCAGAAAAATTTTAGCTCGAAAAAAAATTTGCCTTTTCCATACAAAGTTTTGTAAGGACGAGGCAAAATTTTATTTCGAGCTAAAAATTTTGTTTTTTGGGAAAGTTGTTTGGTATCATCAGTAGAACATGGGGTTTAAGGGAACGCAGTACTTTTTTTACACCCTGTATAGGTAGCCTTAAGACTACTCAAGCATGTTGAGAGCAAAAAAAAAGGTTGTTGGACAGTAATTATTTTCACACCGACTATTACAATAAATTAACAAGTCTTGGATTTTCATGACGAGGAAACCATATAAGCGTAACGACAAACAATTAACTGTTCAGCACCTGACTATGATTAGTGGTCCAAAAATAGTCATGGAGTCATATTGTACGCATGTTGTCGATGTTGACCAACAAGAACTAAAATAAATTAAATAAGAAAATAGATACGACCTAAATCCTAACTAAAATTATAACCGTCCCTTTCTGTTCTCTCTGGAACAAAAATGACAGTTGATAATTTAAAACTAAAAAGTCAAGATTTTGTGATTTTGTGTGCGGCCGAATTGCCCCCATTATTATGTACAGTCAGCAAAAGCGATTGCTGTAAAGGGACGCTCGAAACGGATAAAATTATCTCAGGAAACTATATAAATAAATAATATATCCATGAGAGTATATCAACTAACCTAACAAAACAATTTACCTATAAATTATGTGCATATAGTATCGCATAGCAAAGTAGTAGGTATTTGCTCAAAGGTCTAATACCTATAAAGGACGATTACATGACTAAAGATAGAGCAAATAATATATTCCTTACGTGTATCAATCCGGATTCTTCCGCAAGTATCTTGTGCCCATTGTACTTTAATGAGCAAATTATTTTAATCACAGGTTAGTCAGTCATTAATGATTGACGTCTGATTTCTGTCGAAGGATTATCAAAGAAATAGTTCTATGAAAGGCGTCGGATGTTTCAGAGAGAAGACGATCTATCGTACAGTCAAACAGAGGGGAAAATGTGATAATTTATAGGTTGGTGTAGTAATTGTTAGGTACATGTTAAGTACATACATAACTATAATAAATGCAGAAAACAAGAAAAATCTTTGAAAGACAAGCTTACGCATACGCAAAACCATCTTTGACCTAGTTGTTACATTAAAATAAAATGGGATAAAATCTTTTTACCCAAACATAACTTCATAGGTAGGTGATTCGTTACGTATAAAATCTACTTAGACACATACCTAAGTATAGAATGCATCAGCTGCTTCTCTTCCCAGTAAAACTGTAAACTTCAGTAAAGAAAGAAATTCGAGGATTTCAGTGTACCTTTCTACTTACATTACCAACGAGTTTTAAGAGGTCGTTCATGCTTTGCCTACCCCATAATGGATAAGACGTGAATTTATGAATGTAGATACATAACCAATGCGATATATTGATAATTCATCGACTTAGAATAAGTGTTATTTACACAACACTATTGCTAATTATTTTTCTGCTACACCACTTAGTTAGATTAGAAATACTACATTAATGATACCCATCTAATCTAATCTGGCAATCATCATCATCATCATCATCAATCTGGCAAGATTATTTAATGTTGAATTCCTATCAGTGACTCCGAAAGTAAAACTTGAATGAAATCACTTACTTCTACATCTCTACAATGATTCGTAACTCGTATTCGTAACATAATAACATTATGTGCATGAAGATGTTATAGTCGGGTAGCGGCGGACAGTCGTAGGAAGCGATTTCTTTCACGTTTCCCTGCCTGCGCCCGCGCAGCTTGTACCCATGCACGCGATACTACGTTTATTCAAGTACTCTCATGTTATGAGTGATCTAAGTTTTTATGAATTACAAACTATTGAAGGATGGTTATATATAAACATACATAAATATATCGTATGTTTTGTTGGATTTCGCATTCCATTTTCCCGCTGGTTACTTGAGTTGCATTGCCGAAAGTGGTAATTTTTTGTTCTTTTTTTTGCTCTTTCGACATTGAATGTGTTTTGTGACCTTATATACGTACATTACAAAGTGAAGAATTATTTGCGAATTGCGCAAATCGTAATGTATTCATGAAAATATTTCTATTTGAAACACCATTTTACTACCTGGCGCCACCGAGCTCATCGAACCGTCTTAACAAATAAAATAAAATAAAACTAAATACACGTGGCAAAGTCAAAGTCCTTACAACAAATAAAACTTATCAAGAGACAGAAAAACTCACAATTACAGCACTTATCCAGTTATCTATACTACTTATACTAATAATATAAAAGAGGAAAGATTTATATTTTTGTATGTATACGTATGTTTGTAACGAGTAAACTGAAAAACTTCTAATCCAAATAAAAAACATACATACATACATACATAAAATCACGCCTTTATCCCTGATGGGGTAGGCAGAGCGAAAACGACCGAAAGGTCATTCCGCCACGTCTGACAAGTTTTGAGAGTAAATAATAAAAAAAATCTCACCAATAAGAGAGTTACGTTCGCACAGGCTCAAGGCTTCTTTTTACTGCTGGAAAATATCTGATCCTACGGAAAAACTCATCATACAGCGGGTGAAACTGTAGCGTAAGAAGCTAGTCTAACAATAAACCGACGCGACTCGACAAACACCTTAACAGCTTAAAGGTAGAAAGTCCCATTTACATAAAGACTTTCATTAATTACCTTAGGCATTATCATAATCGCCTTGTTATCTCGTGCGTTTGCGCCGGTTAATGCGTTCATTTGCTATCGTATAGACCGTGGGCCAGGAACAACTTTACCATACCAATTGCCACCCGACCGATACTTATACGTTTTTTCATGTACCCGTCAGCGTCAGCTGCGATTCTGGTAGAGGACAAAACACATGAAAACAGGTCTATCATTCCAACCCGTCAAGTTTCGATAAAATAGCTTATTTACGAAAGTCAGCTGAAAAGCGGAAAACAAGTCAGCTGATTACACGCACGCGTAAAAAAAGAGAAGTTATTTCGATATTTTTTTTTACCTGGTCCCGGGACTATTATGCTAACTTAACTATGTACGGCCAGCATAGGTTCATTCTGAACCTTATTACAAGAGTTTAAAGAGCTTAGGATGAATGTGTATTTTTTGGTCACAATATTGTTGTTTGTAAGATTGTGTAGGTTATTCAACTTCTGCCTTTTTTGCTCTACTATGTTTGTATTAACATTGCACTTTTTGGATACGTAAGTACATTTATAAATTTATAATAATCAATCAAACTGGTGATTGACATGACACACTATTCTAAAATAATTTCAAATTATTCTTATCACTTTCTTGAATTAGAAAAAGAAACGAAATAAAAGCACAACAGCAGCTGACTTTACGGCGGAAAAAGTGACTTTAGGCGCCTAAATTAACAAGATGAAGCAGTAATTATTGTTAATAAGAGGACTGAGTCACTGGAAAAATTTTAAGCAAAAATAAGGCATCAGGACGCCATCTATTAGCTCTTTAATGAACTAAATCATTACTGCCATCTAGTATAAAGCGGCTAGACTACGTTCATTTTGAGCCAGCTAAGAAATATGTGTTAATGAATTCGCTACTCGCCCATAGATGGCGCAGTCATAAATGTAGAGTCGGTTTTGTAGAGCACAGCTAATTTTAATAGTTAAAATAATAATTTATGTTTTTTTTAACATTTCTGAGTTTTCAATAAAGCAGAATAAAATACATTTATTAAAATTTTAAACCTTTGTAAAACCTTTAGGTAACTATAACGCAATTTCATCAACTCTACCATCTCCCGTATGGTCTAGTGGCTAGGATACCTGGCTTTCACCCAGGAGGCTCGGGTTCGATTCCCGGTACGGGAAATTTCTTTTTATTTTTTTACAGTTCATTTTACTGATGAAGTTGCTGATGAATATGACGTAGCAGATTTTTATGGCAAAATATAGTAGAGTTTTTGTATACTGCTCGTCCACTAGGCTCCACGGAAAAGAAAACTGATAAAAATATAGGGGTCGTATTTATAAAGCGATCTCAAGATTGAGAGCAATATAAGTATGGATTTGACTGGCCGTTTTGTACTGAAATGACATTTCTGATACAAACTCAAACTCGCTGACACTCTTGAGAGCTGATTATAAATACGGGCCATAGTGTGAGCAAAGTGTGAGTGAGAAAACCTTATCAACAAGATCAAACTCAATAAAACGACGAATAATGGAAAAAAAAAATACTACAGGAAATTTAAGAAAAATACATAATTTTTATTTCAGAACAACAATAAAAGTGACTGGACAATGTAAAGCAGCGATTACATTACCCTGCCGATCGGGCCCGTTTTGACATTACATTGCAAGCATGCACGAGTCTTACTTGAAAAACTACTGAAGCTAAGCAGCAATGTATATCAAATCGGGCCCGATCGGCCGGGTAATGTAATCGCTGCTTAAGCAAACGTCGTCGTTGTCGGTCAAAAGAACATTGTTTCGTAATTTCAAATCCTCGTGCAAAAAAGTAACATTGCTTGAAATACGAGCCAAACAAAACAGCTTGTTAGCGTTCCAAATTCAAAATATTTACGTTTTAAGACTACAAATCTACGTTATTACGGGATAATAATAGGAAACATCTGTCTGACTGAAATATGAGGGAAAAGCTTTTCTGCTCGTATTTTTAGGAATGGTATATTGTCTGAAAAACTTATAGACAAATGAAGACACGAATAAATTTTTTGCTAATCACAGATATGTTGATGTTTTTAAATAGATTAAATTAAATAACAAAAAAACAGAAGTCACAATGTTGTTGGTCAGTATGTGGATGTAGAAACAGCAAATACTACGAGAGTTTTGAAAAAGAGTTTAGGCTAGCTTCTACGCGCCTACGTGTACATCCGACTTCCAGTGGTCATCTTGATCATGAGATTTAGAAAGATTCATTACATTTTCTCATTAACGTGTGATAATAATTAGTTAGTGAAATGAGACATCACATGAGACATCAAAGAAAGCCCAGAAATTGCAGGTCGCATGCTCGTCAAAAATAACTCAAGTGAGAAATCGCCCACCTTCAACGTCGACGTGTTAGGACAATTCCAATTAAATGAACAGTGCGCACTCGCCAAAATTTTCCAATAAGACATGGGCGGCGGCTAGTCCAAACGCTTTTTTGCTAAGGCCCGTGAAAGGAAACCAGGCGCCGTCTGAGCGCCGGAGGCACGCGGCCCGTACGCGAATTAGATAAGAGTTCCTCGGAAATGATCCACCGGCCCTCCATCATCAGCATCACACACACCTCGTTGTATTTATTTTTTAAACGCCTGCGAATATACAAGAGTAGGATTTAACCGCGCGCAGCCAGTCACCGTCTGGACTACACGCGGGCGACATTCGCGCGCGCGCCGCCGCCGATTTCGCGCCACAAATTCAAATTCGCGTTCCAAATTCAAACTCGAGTTCCTTTTCGGCCATTGCTAGTGTACAATATTATTTTTAAATAATGCCTAAGAAAAAATAATTCGTCCCTTTTGACATTTAAATTCGAAACGCGCGAATTCGCCGGAACATGTGCTAAATTGTGAAATCGTGCTAATGACATTGCGGGCTGAATGGTTAAAGTGCCGTTTTCGCAATTAAAATATTCTGTGATATTATTTAGCTGTGAAACTTTTGTACAAAACCCTGTGTTGACTTTTTAACTGTTGATTTTGATTTCGTTTCGTGAAATCTGATTTCGCGAGACATCTACACAGCAGTTCTTTATGATAGGTCCATATATGAAGGTGAGTTTATTTTTGTTTGGTTTATCATTTGTTAACCTAGTTTCATTTGCTAGGTTATCTATGCCGTTATTATCGCATAGTAAATGTCCATCAAATCTATTAGACTTGTATGTGTAGGTTAGGTTCGTACAACATGTTTGTTGATAATTGATAACAGCATTTTAAAATTATTTTTAATTCTTCTGTGCCCTGTGTACCTACTCTGTAGCTTAACTACCTACAGAACAAGATAACCTAACTGTCTTTCATGTCTAATTCGTTATTTTAAAAATATTAATCTTAACAATAAACCTAACCTAGCTTTTTAAAAACAGAGATGCCAAACATTTTTTTACCTGATTCAGGTTTGGTTTACGAACAGCATTTGAATGTTCTTTTTAAATTCCATTCCATTTATGATTTGAAAAAGGTTAGCAGGATAATATTTTGAAACAGCTTCTACCATTAATTAGTCCATGGTTTCTACTATCAAACCCGGAAGCGGAATCCTTGAGCTCATGAGCTCTGTATTTCGTAATTCAGCATAACGGCGATGATACTACTCCAGTAAGTAGGTACTATTATAATACTCTGTGCTACGTATACTCTGTGGTAACGGTCATTTCTGTAAATAGTTTTCATAACGGAAGTCGACTTACCTACTTATTTAGATTTAGAATTACCTACACATACACAATATACTGACTACCATACAAATGCGTTATCGCGCATTCTTTTCAAAATAATTAAATTCTAAATTAGACTTTGATCCAATCGTCATTCATTTACTGGAAATTCAAGGAAATCTCAAGTACGAATAGGTGCATTTCCAATATAATTAGTTACATCGTTATTTTCCTTATAAACTCAGTTTCTCATTGAGAAATCCCAATTTTAGAATCTGATTCTGATAATCATGATGTCATTAAAACGTCTAGAAAACCGGTTGTTGTCACTCAAAATAAAAATAAATGGTCCTGCCTTATTCGAACTGTATGCGAATACGAAGAAACTTTGGCCACACATACACACAACACACACGGACACAAAAAAATAACAAGTTTTTGTTGATTCTGTGACTCATAAAATCGTCATCAACTATCAACTTCATTTGGTAACGGTTAAGTAGGATACAATCAAGTACAAACATACGATCACCTACAGGTAAAAATAATCTCACAGCTGCTTTCTCTCCTTGAATTGAAGTTAATTTTTTAACAAAAGATGAAATTTTTGAAGCCAATGAGGAATCTGCAGCTAAGTATTTGTCAAATAACATTGAATGCTGTCAATACGACGACCTTGCTCCATTGTCACACTTTGGTTTATTTACTGTGTCTTCCTTTTAACTACATAGTGATTGTAATGTTAATTGTATTTTATTTAGGTTTGTAATGTACCTACCTAATGCAATGGAAAATGCTATTGAAGTCTTTGATCTTGGAGAATCGTACTGTGCCAGACCTAATAAATCTGAAGTCAGAAGGCTATGATTAATTCCATTATAGAAAATTGAATGATGATGACTACAGCCACAGTAAAAGTATAGATGTAAAATATCTTCCTACAAGAGAGAAATGACACTAGCCTTATACAAATCCGCATCATAGGTACTATATACGCTTTGAATAACGGTTAGTAATATATATGTATAGATATAATAATGGATGGAGAGATGATGAGAGATGGAGAGTAGCAATGGGTCCATATAAAGCCTTTTCGGAGGCTTAATAATGCATTTTACTGTTCCACTTCTAAGACATTATAGCTATCTGTTACAGCTTCACTCACGGTTGTGTTAAATTTTGTGATCTGTCTCTACCACGTTACGCTACCTATCCTATGCGTTTCATCTTTGGTTCAACGATTTATCCATTAAGAGGTAACAAACAGACAGACAGACCGAGTTACATTTGTAGTATATATTGGTAATGGTTAAATAGTGATGTTTTGATGGACAAGTTTATTGGCGGAAACTGGCAAATCCAAGCGATTGTGGCAAAAACTGGCGTGTCTGATGGAAGGTCACCTGAACAAGTATTCTTGGATCCACCGCCGAAGTCCATGACCTCCAGGAATGGCTAATTGTCAGGTAACAAGTACATAATTAAGTACGTTATAATAAAAATACGACAGTAAATTACAGCAAAAAGTAAATCGCGAGTAGTCATTGATTTTAAAGGCAAAGATTCTAAAAATACCACAGTCATAAAATTTGATTTAGACGAAATTTTTACGAAATAACAAAATTCCCAAGAATAAGTTGAACTCTAAATAAATCTTGAAGAAAAAACCATTGCCCCTTTTACAATTTTGATACATCAAAAGTTAAATAGTTTTTTGCATAGCAGTCCCTCAAATAGCTATGGACATAAATTGACGTGATTTGTGATATAATAACAGTGTTGCCATAACAGAGCAATTTGACAATAAAGGAGAGGCGGTACAGCTGACCGTAATAACACTACTCAATGATCATGATCATACACCGTATACTTATTTAAACACCAATGATGTGATAGGCTTTGTATCTGTCATTCAGTGAACATTTGTTTTTATTGGAGTATATTAAACTTATGACAATGTCAACGAAGAAGACTGTATTATGCCGAATATTAAAGACGGACAACCTCGGGATCATGCCAAGATAAGTAGCTTTGACCGAGTTGAGAAAATTGGATGATGAAACAGTTTTCCTTTGCACTGAAGATAAAGAGTTTCGATGGAAATCTCTTAGTTCCATAGTATCTCTTGATTACTCTCGTTAAAGAGGTTAGGTAACTCGAATTTTATTACATTAAAACAATACAATACAATACAAATATACTTTATTGCACAAAAAACACAGAAATTACAAATTGATTACACAGAGAAGTAGTACAATTGGCGGCCTTATTGCTAAGGTAGCAATATCTTCCAGGCAACCAGGCAGTAGGAGACAGCGGAATAGAAAATATTGACGCGGGTCAGTGCAACAAAACTAAATATAACATTTATAAATACTTAAGATTATAACCAAATAACAATACAATTACTATAAACTATCTAAATAATATAAATATATATATATATAATAAAAATATATAATACATGCATACCATACATACTATACTTTCATACACAACTGAATGGAGAAAAATAAATTGTGACGAAAGTCATAATGCGCAACCATAACCACATTCCCGTTCATAGAGACAACGCAAAAGATTTTTAAAGCTTTCCAGAGTTTTAGCCACACGGATTGAGGACGGCAAACCGTTCCACAAGCGAACAGCCTGGACGACAAAAGACTGGCTGTAGAATTGCGTTTTGTGACTCGGGCACTCGAGTAGCATTTCATTACAAGCTCGAGGTTGACGTCCATGCATATCAGCTAGAGTGCGAAAATTTTCTTTAAGGTAAGAAGGAGCGGTGGGACTGTGAAGGATCTTGTATAAAAGGGATAGGATATGGGAATTACGCCGAAGCCTTATGGGTAGCCATTTGAGCTGGGCACGATACTCCGATATATGGTCGTACTTTCGCAGGCCAACAATATAGGTAATCGAAAAATATTTGTAGTTTTGTGAAATGGTATACAATCATCGAGTGCAATATTTGTGAATCTGTAGACTAATCTATTGTATTCTGTTCTAACATTCTCAAACCTTTGAGCTTGATTTCTATAGACATGACCATTGATATATAACGTACTAAAGCACCCAAATTTTTCAAACAATTAATATATTCTTGATTTGGGCCGCAGTTTTGCGATTTCATGTTACCTGTTTTAAATGTTATTCAATTTCTATATTGACTATCAGTAAGTAGTGTCAGTCAGTTACAGTTACGCAATAAAGTTAGTAACAATTTAACAATCCTTCATTTGGTGTCGATTATGATTATGTTATGTTATGATTATGACCCAATCGAAGAAGGTGTCAAAGTAATCAGACTTCCCTGTATAGTATTCTTAACTAGCGACGTATGTCAACTCAATGACAGCCACAGCCAATCACCAAATCACCAGCCGATAGATTGGTAAGGGCATAATGTAATCAAAACCCACAGTCACATGACTACATAAGGACGGATACTTATGTATTCGAAATTTAGGTTCAAAGATACTTTATTTCTCTAAAAAGACATACAATGTCACTTACAAGAGAAATGAATATAAAAAATACAGTATGATTTTGTTTTCATTACACAGTACAAAACAAACCATGCGCACAAATAACTTATTCTAAGTTTTTAAGTTATAACACAAGTATGTATACCTCTAAAAAATTACTATTACGATTATATAAATAAACAAATTTAAATTAATTTAATAATTTATTAATTTATTAATTTAATAAATAAATTTAAATTTGGAATTCGTGCATTCTGGCAACGTATTTGTCGTGCAATGCTGTAGAAGAAAAAAGAAGATTTTAAATCAATCACTCCTCATTTTACTCTACCCCGAGCTGAACCAACACAAAATTCTATCTGGCCAGTTACAGTTCTATAATAGTAGTCAAACAAAATATTGAAGAATCCGTGTATAATCTGCCTCTTGACAGTAAAGTTTATCGACAACATGTAATTAATGCGAACAGACCTCACTATCATCGTATCGAGCGTGACGTCAATAATTCATGTTTATTCTTCATATCTGTTTCACTATGTTACACGATGGAAAACAATGGCTTCATTAGATAGGTACCTTTTATCCACCAGTTTGGCAGGCTGATTGACAAAAGTAAGGAAAGATCTTATAGGTGACTTTAACCGCTGATACAAAAATTATGTTATTCTAACCAGCATCACACGGGTTATCCACTTAAAATTATCAGAGTTTTGGCTTCGGTTCATGTAACTAGGTTATTTTTGCTATTATTAGAATTTTGTTTGTCAATTTCCAAATGAACTCTGACATAATACTGGAATGCTTAGTGGCGCCTTATCGCCTGACTGTTAATGATAAACTCAGTTTCGGTATAAATAGTTTTAAGTTTTCTTTAATTATTTCTGTGATGATAAATATTATAACAGCAAAGTAATAAAAAATATCAAACGATTACTTGAATTGAAATGGTTCTTATGAATCGATTGATGGATTCATTACAGGCATCAATAATGAGGTTCTCTGGCTTAAAATAGCAAGTTTTATTTTGTCGGAGGCAATCAGTGTTGTATGAATCTCAATAATACATATACTTATTAATGAGATTCGATTCCGTCCGGAAGTAACGTAGGCTTAACTTTTAACAATACCTTGTTCTTTTTAAAAAAAAAATGTCATAGGGAACTCTTTCCCTTTGTGTTAAGTCCTATATGTTAAGGAAAGGGCAATCAGTTAACCAACAAAACTATTCCCTTTCCCTCTTTCTGATTGCCCTTTCCTTTATGTTAAGGATCTTTATGTTAATCAGTTAACATTCGTCGTATTTAAGTGAGTGAGTAACTTTCGAACAGGGGATTTACCCGGGTCATTTTTTTCTCCAAGAATACTTCAGTTTTCAAAAATCTTATTTTTGACTCTATTCGTTCAAAAATAACACAAGCAAACAACAACTGAAATCTTTCCTGATAATATAGGTGAGAAAAATGTTGGCTTGGCTGTGATAATTTCTTTGTTTAATACAAAGAAAATTTGAACACTCATCGTCTATAACATAGAAAATAACAAAGACTAGACCCTCCTTTGTGATCTACACAAAGAAGTTGCTAATGCATACGTCATCTCTAAAATGAAGAGTTGCAACTAAACAATGAAAAGAAAACTGAAAACTGAATGAAAATGCGGGCTCTCATAATCTTGACTAAAATGGTCACCTGTCATTTTCTATATCGTGAGAGAACAGAAAGGGAACGGTAATAATTATTTTAGTTGAGATTTAGTTATGTCGTGTTCTCACCGAATCAATTGCATTGTCTGTATCATTCTCTCGGGTAGAACTTGAGAACCTAATTTTATTTTACCCAATGAGAACACGTTAGACTTTGACACTCGCAAACTTTGACTTAGGTTTAAATATACTAATAAGAATTATAGGATAGCATAATAAGAATAGTTCACGAAATATAATCTGAGCCTATTTTGATTTGTAGCAGTAGGTACCTATCTTTCTTCTTTAGCGAGTGAATTTTCAAGTCGAACAACGACCCGATAAACCCTGGTGTCATAGTTTTTAAACCGCCTAGTAGCACAACTATAGGCCTCTGACATGGTTTCAGTAACCACTATCAAAGACAGCGACCGGGACCGACGACTTAACGTGCCCCCCGAAGCACGGAATCCTTTTTCTTTTCGGACAATCAGGTGATTCAGCCTGCAATGTCCTAACCAAACTGGGGAAAACCTCACAAAGTGATAAATTGACAAATATCAACTTTGTCCCCCCCCCCCCCCCCTGGGAATCGAACCCAGGACCTCCGGATCGTAAGCCCACTAGACCACTAGACCAAGGAGGCAGTTAAACCTATGTCAAATCGCCTTAAATTATATTTGGTCCACTATACTGACTGTGTTTTGTATGTTACGAAAAGAAGGGATGCCTAAACCTTAAACCATCAAAACTGAAATTTTGGTTTTTCTAGAGGGCGTCAGATGAAGTTGTTTTAATAATTTACTGGAGAAACAAACGCTACAAGGCCGTCGGTCGTTCCTTTGTTCATACCGCCGGCTTCATGGTAAACTTTACATTAATTAATTTTGCCGACATGACGTTGCGCCTACGTCACCGGACACTCAGACGTCGACTGTACATTGTACAACGTGTGACAAAAAGGGTAAATGCACTAAATCTGTCCGTAAAACTGAATAAATTTTCACACGGAACAAAAGTCGAAATATGACAAAAAAAGAAGAAGATATAATTCGTATAATTCTTCTTTGACAGATTACCATTTCTGTTACATTCTGTATAGGGTCCGGGTTCGATTTATTAGGTTGTAATGTACGTTCTTTTATGTAAACTAATGTGTTAGTATATTCTGTCCTACATAATCACAATCAATGAACGAGAGAAGGCGAGGGAGATATTTGAATGAAAATACCTCGTAAAATAATAAACAATACCTAAAAGTTTGTTCGATTGATTATTAAAACAACTTCATCTGACGCCCTCTAGAAAAACCAAAATTTCAGTTTTGATGGTTTAAGGTTTAGGCATCCCTTCTTTTCGTAACATACAAAACACAGTCAGTATAGTGGACCAAATATAATTTAAGGCGATTTGACATAGGTTTAACTGCCTCCTTGGTCTAGTGGTCTAGTGGGCTTACGATCCGGAGGTCCTGGGTTCGATTCCCAGGGGGGGGGGGGGGGGGGGACAAAGTTGATATTTGTCAATTTATCACTTTGTGAGGTTTTCCCCAGTTTGGTTAGGACATTGCAGGCTGAATCACCTGATTGTCCGAAAAGAAAAAGGATTCCGTGCTTCGGGGGGCACGTTAAGTCGTCGGTCCCGGTCGCTGTCTTTGATAGTGGTTACTGAAACCATGTCAGAGGCCTATAGTTGTGCTACTAGGCGGTTTAAAAACTATGACACCAGGGTTTATCGGGTCGTTGTTCGACTTGAAAATTCACTCGCTAAAGAAGAAAGATAGGTACCTACTGCTACAAATCAAAATAGGCTCAGATTATATTTCGTGAACTATTCTTATTATGCTATCCTATAATTCTTATTAGTATATTTAAACCTAAGTCAAAGTTTGCGAGTGTCAAAGTCTAACGTGTTCTCATTGGGTAAAATAAAATTAGGTTCTCAAGTTCTACCCGAGAGAATGATACAGACAATGCAATTGATTCGGTGAGAACACGACATAACTAAATCTCAACTAAAATAATTATTACCGTTCCCTTTCTGTTCTCTCACGATATAGAAAATGACAGGTGACCATTTTAGTCAAGATTATGAGAGCCCGCATTTTCATTCAGTTTTCAGTTTTCTTTTCATTGTTTAGTTGCAACTCTTCATTTTAGAGATGACGTATGCATTAGCAACTTCTTTGTGTAGATCACAAAGGAGGGTCTAGTCTTTGTTATTTTCTATGTTATAGACGATGAGTGTTCAAATTTTCTTTGTATTAAACAAAGAAATTATCACAGCCAAGCCAACATTTTTCTCACCTATATTATCAGGAAAGATTTCAGTTGTTGTTTGCTTGTGTTATTTTTGAACGAATAGAGTCAAAAATAAGATTTTTGAAAACTGAAGTATTCTTGGAGAAAAAAATGACCCGGGTAAATCCCCTGTTCGAAAGTTACTCACTCACTTAAATACGACGAATGTTAACTGATTAACATAAAGATCCTTAACATAAAGGAAAGGGCAATCAGAAAGAGGGAAAGGGAATAGTTTTGTTGGTTAACTGATTGCCCTTTCCTTAACATATAGGACTTAACACAAAGGGAAAGAGTTCCCTATGACATTTTTTTTTTAAAAAGAACAAGGTATTGTTAAAAGTTAAGCCTACGTTACTTCCGGACGGAATCGAATCTCATTAATAAGT
>JARACY010002212.1:0-45532 GCA_029255725.1 Scrobipalpa atriplicella | reverse complement strand
AAATTATATAAGGGAGAGTCTAATATTGAGACACGTGGAGTCAAAGATACCCTTCTTCTTCAAGAGAAAGGTACAGACTCCCTACAATTTGTTCTGTCCATGGTTCAGTCAGTAAATTGTAAAATTAAAAAAACGTAGGTACTTACTTAAAGAATACAAACGACAGCTCCCGTTCCGAATTTCTTCATTCGATTCGATCGATATTTGTAGCGATTAAGATAATCAGTATCGATTAACGAAGGGAAATATCGATAATTACTGGTAATTTGTGTGGAGAAACAATAATGGTGAAAGATTATTTTTTTATTTAAAATTTCTTTACAAAAATAAACATCTGACATCATTAAAAAAATCAGCCGGCGCAAGAGATAAAAGTACATTCTTAGAATTAAATATTTGGAAAAATCTCTTTTATACGACAAGCATCGTGCAAAAATCTTTTTGGTGGAAAAACTTGACTTCACATTTCAACTAATACAAGAGTGCAAATTATATGATCGAATCCTTCAAACGATAATCGGCTATCATTATCAACTTATCAGTGATTGTATCACCGCAAAGCAAAAATAAAATACAAAATAAACATTTAAAACGATCTCCCACATTTGGTATTGTCATCCGATCAGATTCCCACGTCTCCAGGTCGACGACACTTTGAGGAATTGGGAGAGAATTCATTCACTTTGGGAGCAGCTTTTGGATGCAATTATTTTTAAGGGTAGGAATCTAGAGTGGTGCCAAATTTTGTATCAGTGCCAAAAATAATAACGTTACTGTACAAGTTGTGAGGTAAACAAAAAGAATGTAATACCGCTCTAGTGTTATTGAGGGCAATTCGGTAAGAAAACGACTTAAATATATCTCTAAAAGAAGAGTCAACGAGCATATTTTAGGTAAGTTCGCTACCTTTTAACACTCTCTCTGTCACCTCTAACCTGTGATTGGTTCAAGAACGAACCAATAAAAAAAAAACAATGCAGGATAAAAAAAAAACGACAGTTCGGTCACGCACAAAATCACTATAATCTTGACAAAAATTACCTATCACCTGTTATTATCTATCCAGAAACAACAAGATTTTAAGATTTATTTTATTTTTTCAAGTTAAGATTTTGTTAAGTCTTGCTGTCACCGAATCGATAGCAATGCTCTCTCCTTTATATAAAATTTCCAGCCTCTACATTTATCGATACCCTCCAGTTTTTGCGTTCGATTCCCGCGACGTACTAACGAGAGGCTCGTCCGCTGACGTCCCACATCCACATACCGTAGGAAGGACGTCTTCAATATTTATTGTGGTACAAAAAGCTGCATGGTGACTGCATTGGCAGCATTCCTTTAGAGGTTATGACGACTCATGCAATGGTTATCATCGGAGCGAATTGGATGCCTGTTTACTTCAGAGTTTAGGATACATTTCCGCCAATAGGAAGGACATTTCCAATATGTATATCTTGGCACAAAAAGTAGCCTTTGCCAGAATTCTTTAGGTATGACGACTCATCATCATCATCATCATCATCAGCCTGTATCAGTTGGACATAGGCCTCTCCCATGACACGCCACTCAGCTCGGTCTTCACCCGTTCTCAATGTTCTCATCCATTTTCAAACATTAAAAGCTTTGTCACTTCAAAGTTTAGATTATCCGAAATAAAGTCAGAATAGAACTCTTCACAAAACTGTTGATTGGCGGAAACGGTCGTTTGAATGATTGACGCTTGCACGAATGAATGAATGAATGAATGGGAGCGGTTCAAAGGCGTTTCCATCCGGAAAATTGTTAGACTTTAAGTGCTTTAAAGCAAATCATTTTAAGCTCTCTGATGCAAAATTTTAACAGGGTGCTTTTTTGCCAATAATACATTTTCTAATGTAAAAAATATGGTAACAATCTAACTTCGAGCGCGTTGATCTAAGCAATCTAAAAGGTTATCGTAACAAGAGAGTGCGCTGTTAAATGTCAAGTTAATGGAAAAAACATGTTGTAAGTACATCAGAAGCAAATGAGGAATTAAGTTGTTCAGTTTCGACATTTAAACTAGAATTTGACCGGCAAAATGTTAAAAGTCGATACCTACCATACTAGTCAGCATTTTTGATAAGGAAAATACATAAACATCCTTCCTTCTTTCCTTCAACACCCGAAAAACTATAAAGATGATCGCTGTGCCAGATGCTATTAGGAAAACAACAGCGATAATCTTACAGTTTTACCATAGTACCTATTCCTGCTGCGGCTGCTGCTGCTGATGCAGTCCAACTTGGATTAGTGCCTGAATCCTTATCTAGCTAGGAACGAAAGATATTTTGAGTTTGAAATTGGACTCCAAACCGTATGGATGACAACATTGTTGATTGGCAGAAACGGTCTTTCGAAACAGGAACGTGATTGACGCTTGCCAACGAATGGCCGCGGTCTGCGAATCAATAGGCGCTTTTCAGCCAGAAAATGTAGGCTTAAAGTGCTTTTACTGGGAACTTCGATTGATAAATGCGTAAAGAGCGGGTAAAGAGATTATTCGGCGCTCTGGAAATGATTTTGATTCGGATTAATGCTCGCACATAGGTATTTTTGGTAGTACATTGTTACCAGGATTAAATGTTGAAGGGTTCCACTGATTTGAAGGAGACAGCTCCCAACGCCTTTTACAGTTTTGTGAAGAGTTCTATTCTGACTTTATTTCGGATAATCTAAACTTTGAAGTGACAAAGCTTTTAATGTTTGAAAATGGATGAGAACATTGAGAACGGGTGAAGACCGAGCTGAGTGGCGTGTCATGGGAGAGGCCTATGTCCAACTGATACAGGCTGATGATGATGATGATGATGATGAGTCGTCATACCTAAAGAATTCTGGCAAAGGCTACTTTTTGTGCCAAGATATACATATTGGAAATGTCCTTCCTATTGGCGGAAATGTATCCTAAACTCTGAAGTAAACAGGCATCCAATTCGCTCCGATGATAACCATTGCATGAGTCGTCATAACCTCTAAAGGAATGCTGCCAATGCAGTCACCATGCAGCTTTTTGTACCACAATAAATATTGAAGACGTCCTTCCTACGGTATGTGGATGTGGGACGTCAGCGGACGAGCCTCTCGTTAGTACGTCGCGGGAATCGAACGCAAAAACTGGAGGGTATCGATAAATGTAGAGGCTGGAAATTTTATATAAAGGAGAGAGCATTGCTATCGATTCGGTGACAGCAAGACTTAACAAAATCTTAACTTGAAAAAATAAAATAAATCTTAAATCTTGTTGTTTCTGGATAGATAATAACAGGTGATAGGTAATTTTTGTCAAGATTATAGTGATTTTGTGCGTGACCGAACTGTCGTTTTTTTTTTATCCTGCATTGTTTTTTTTTTATTGGTTCGTTCTTGAACCAATCACAGGTTAGAGGTGACAGAGAGAGTGTTTAAAAGGTAGCGAACTTACCTAAAATATGCTCGTTGACTCTTCTTTTTAGAGATATATTTAAGTCGTTTTCTTACCGAATTGCCCTCAATAACACTAGAGCGGTATTACATTCTTTTTGTTTACCTCACAACTTGTACAGTAACGTTATTATTTTTTGGCACTGATACAAAATTTGGCACCACTCTAGATTCCTACCCTTAAAAATAATTGCATCCAAAAGCTGCTCCCAAAGTGAATGAATTCTCTCCCAATTCCTCAAAGTGTCGTCGACCTGGAGACGTGGGAATCTGATCGGATGACAATACCAAATGTGGGAGATCGTTTTAAATGTTTATTTTGTATTTTATTTTTGCTTTGCGGTGATACAATCACTGATAAGTTGATAATGATAGCCGATTATCGTTTGAAGGATTCGATCATATAATTTGCACTCTTGTATTAGTTGAAATGTGAAGTCAAGTTTTTCCACCAAAAAGATTTTTGCACGATGCTTGTCGTATAAAAGAGATTTTTCCAAATATTTAATTCTAAGAATGTACTTTTATCTCTTGCGCCGGCTGATTTTTTTAATGATGTCAGATGTTTATTTTTGTAAAGAAATTTTAAATAAAAAAATAATCTTTCACCATTATTGTTTCTCCACACAAATTACCAGTAATTATCGATATTTCCCTTCGTTAATCGATACTGATTATCTTAATCGCTACAAATATCGATCGAATCGAATGAAGAAATTCGGAACGGGAGCTGTCGTTTGTATTCTTTAAGTAAGTACCTACGTTTTTTTAATTTTACAATTTACTGACTGAACCATGGACAGAACAAATTGTAGGGAGTCTGTACCTTTCTCTTGAAGAAGAAGGGTATCTTTGACTCCACGTGTCTCAATATTAGACTCTCCCTTATATAATTTATCAATAAATTACATTGTGACTACACAAAAGCCATGAATTGAATTGAACAAATTGTAACTGATAGGAATAAAATTAGTTAGCAACCCAAACATACCTGAAATACCCAGAAATACCCATAATTTGCTTTATTCACTGCCAATCCAGGAAATATGCTAGTTATTACCGTTGTATCCGTATATTGCCGGTCTGACATCGAACATGTATCAATAATGCCCGAATAAAAGGATCGGAATTGTGATGAGGGGGACTAATGGAAATTTATACTAGCTTCATAATATGAAACAGGCCAACTCCAACAACCTCGTGCAACTGAATCGAAACGCTCGGATAAAAAGGTAAATTCATACATACATTTTAGGTATTTTTATAAATTTGATATGAAAGACTATTGATCGAATTTTACTTTTTTAAAGGAATTAGTATAGGAATTTAAAGTTTATTTTTGTTCTTATTAAATTAAATTAGACATTAGTATTATATACAATCATAAACATGTTAAGAATGTAAGCCCTCTGGCGCAATATTTCGATGCCCTGACAGGGTGTCACATCTATTTTACTCATTTATTATTTGTGACAATGCAATAAATAAATAAATACTAAATACTAAATTCCCTATGTATTTTTATCAGAATACTAACTATATGCAGGTATGACTAAAAGTTCTCGTGATATCTAAACGAATATTATATAGAGGAAATATTTGAATTAAGAAGGATACATGTCGCATGTTTTCGATGAAAGCAATGAACTACAAGTACCTATCACGTTGACTTTAGAGAGGTGAAGTTCAAGGCAGGTTTCAATGAAGATCGCACGCAGCAGCCTGACTGGTTGCAGGCGCACCATAATATGCGAACAACTCTACTGTTTGGGTGGTAGCGTCGGCAGATATCAAATATTTTACTTTGCTTTATTTATTTATTTTAAATGGGTTTGCTCTTGACTCCAGTCTAGGTCGGGAGCGACTGAGACGGAGTCGACGATGGAGCGAGCTCAACCAGAAGATGCCTGTTCACTCTAACTTTGAAGTGTTGGGGGTTGTAAGCATTCGGAAACACAGACGCAGGTAGTGATGAGTTCCATTCTTTTGCCGTGCACATTATGAAAAGAGTTTTGGAAGCGCATAGTCCATATTGTTGGAATATCAACCAGGTATGGATGGTATCCTGCGGTGCGTCTAGGGCTCGTATTTATAAAGTGATCTCAAGTTTGAGTGCAATATTAAGTATGGATTTGACAGATCATTTTGTATAGAAATTTCTGACGCGAACTCAAACTCGCTGTCAGTCTCAAGTGCTGATTATAAATACGGGCCTAGATGTCCGATGGTAGAAGGGAGCTAGCGGGGATTTATGCTGTAGGTAAGTAAGTAGTCTGACTTTGTGATTATGCCTAGCCCAGAGCAAATGCATTACCAACTTCTGACTAACAAGCTCTATTTTATAGATTTTATGTAAGAGTACCTATACCTAAGTGTTACGGAAAACTATTTCTATACTTTTTTTTTGTCAATTTTCTAGTCATGTTTATTTTATTTTATTACCTGAAATCTAAATCAACATGATTAGCCGCAATTTTTTTATAACCTCGGCTTTTTTCCTAACCGTACGTATTACCACACAATCGTGGCAACTTCACATACAGAGGTTTAAACAACTAGTGGCTTTGCTTGTGGGGACCGGGAAAGACCAATACTTTATTGGGTGACATTCTTTTATACAAGGTCTTAGGCTCGTATTTATAAAGCGATCTCAAGATTAAGAGCAATATTAAGTATGGATTTGACAGATCGTTTTGTACTGAAGTGACATTTCTGATACAAACTCAAACTCGCTGTCACTCTTGAGAGCTGATTATAAATACGGGCCTTAGAACGGATGTACTGGACAAAACAGATAGTCAGTACGTTTGAACATGACAAAAAAATCTGATTACTGAACTTTAGGGAGTGATACTATTCATAAAACTGAACAACTTTCCCCAACGATAGGCTAGGTATAGACTTACAAATGGTGTGTTGTTCAGTTTCAGGTGGAGGATCACATCCTAAAGTTTGGTAAGCATTTTTTTTACTCCCTGTAGTTATCGTCCAAAGACCATCGTCATCATCACATCATCAATCTTACAATCCTATTTCAAGTTTCAAAAGTTAATATAAACAAAGACCTAGTATTCTTGATACGAAGACATTCCACCGTATATGGGCTCCAAGCGCCTTCAAGTTCAAGTATTGATTGGTAATGAATAAAGATTTCCTCAGGAGTTTGGGAGTATTTCAATTTTGGTTTTTGTATGGCCTGGGAACCTGGGAGCTTCGTAAATTGAAATATTTTTCGTCATTGTGTGTGTTTAACCTCCTGACGCGCATACTTTTTGAGGCTAATCTGATAGTGACCCAAAGGCCTATTAAACAGCTTTTTGGGATTTCAATATATTTATTCAATAGTCTTGAACTCAGTGATGATAAGCAAGTCCTGAAATTACTGGTGCAGGCATAGCGATACACTATTATAACCTAAAATTGTCGTCAATAGTTTGTGCGATGTGGCGAATGTATACGCCTTTTACAAAACCGTTGAGTATTTGCCTCTAAGGTAAAACCATCGAGTGTCACGCGCACACCCATGTGTGGTGTGCGCGTGCGTGCGCGAACTAGTTTTTACATTGTTTGCTGTCTAAAAAACCTCGACATTTGAGTTATTGGGAATTGATACCATTCTGTATAAAACAGAAAACAACAAATCTAAAATTCACGTTGAATAACCTAACAAAATAGAATTACCTACTTAAAGAATAGGACTGGGCGCTCGTTATAACCATACTAAATATTATCTATCCTACTATAAAGAACCTATCTAAAATTGGAAAGTGTAGGTACTACACACCGGCCCCCGCCCACTTCACTGCGTGGGAGATGAACCCATACAATGACAACCGTTGTAGCATGCAGCCGTCTGTCATAAAACAAACACTAAATATAAGTTGCTGGCCGGATTAGCAGATAACTGTTATTGGGTAGCGAATTAGCTTTTTTGTATGGTATTAGACCATCCATATGGCATTTTTTACAAGTGGTTGTACATGGACACGGGGCTTGGTTAGAAGTTAACAGAGAATCCTGTTGCCCATGCCCTGGGCTTAAGCCTGTTGACCTTGCGAAGCGCCTTTTTTAATAAAATTTGGGAATTGGGTACTTGACTGGGTAGCTTAAAAAATTCAAAACGTTTATACTTAAAACTGATGGCTAAAAATATTGTGGATTTCATTCATCATTTAAAAAAAAATGCACATTCGATTTTAACAATCGAATTAAAAGTATATAAGTTATTGATTTGATTAGTCAATATTTACTAAAATGTGACGTCATAATTTACTATTTTCATACATAAAAGCGTTTTTGACATTTCATAAAAAGTTGCTGATTTGACTAGTTGGAAAGTAGCCAATTTCACTTTGACAACCGTAAAGTCAAATAATTTGAGATAGTGACAGGACCAGGGATTTGACAATGTCATTACACTAACCATAGAGATATTGCTATTGATTCGTGGAGAGATAGACTTAACTATAATATAGACCAAAATTGTTGGCGTCCCTTTCTGGACTCCCAGGAATCAGAATAGACGATTACAAGTGTCGATTTTAGTCAAGATTTAGTGATTTTGTCCACTAATACCACAGAATATATAATAGTCTAATACTTGATATTTTTGTAATGCATATTTAAAACTATATAAGAGTTGCTATTTCTCATTGATATTTTGTGTTTCAAATTGTTTTAAAAAACTTTTATGGTCATTTCTACATGGCATGTCATAAAGACAAATGTAACCGGTCGAATACATTGTTATTTGTTACTGTAAAATAATTTTAAGATCTTTGTATATTCGTATACTTACACATGTATTCTGGCAAATAAACATTTCTGATTCTGATTCTGATTCTGATTCATACGAATCGATACCATTATTATAAGGATTCTAAATTAACACCAGGGTTCACTATAGGTCGTTCTTCGACCCTGCTACCCGCTCAAAAGAAGATCGCAGATGGATGGGCATATCAAGCCACCTGGATTTTATATGTACGCTATTATGCCTCTGCCAGGGTACACGGCTGGTAACAAATGGGCCTCTATTTCACACCCACCAATATAGATGTCACCTACCTAACATAACCTCGGACCAACGGACACATAGTTACTACATCTAAACTTATAAAATCGTTTGTCCTTACTGACTGACTGACTGACTGACTGACTGATTCATCAACGCAGAGCCTAAACTACTAAAGCGAGAATCATTAAACTTAGAGAGCAAGTTCCTCTTATAACGTAACCTCCCACTAAGAAAGGATTTCCGGATTTTCCCTCCCTAACCGGGTAAAAAGGGGGGTTGAAGTTTGTATGAAAGTCCGTCAATTTTGAAGGTAGGATCTTCAAATTTTGTATTTAGGCTAATGATTAAAAAATAATTTATACGTGTTTCAGCATTTTTGCATTTTTTACCCCTAAGAGGGTTAAATAGGGGATGGAAGTTTGTATGGAAATTCCGTCAATTTTGATGGCAGGATCTTCCAATTTTGTTTTTGGGCTAAAGATTTAAAAATAATGAACACGTATTTCAGCGTTTTTGTATTTTCCACCCCTAAGGGGGTTAAATAGGGGATGGAAGTTTGTATTGAAATTCCGTCAATTTTAAAGGTAGGAACAGCGCGGGAACTCAATCCCACGGGAAAACTCTTAGCTGCGTGTGAAACCGCGGGGTGGAAAGCTAGTGGTGTATAAAGACGTGAAACTTGATGGTCTTGCTGTATTTTGGTGTTGACTTATACGGTTGTTCACCCGAAAGGCGAGGGATGAAATGAACCCAGCATTATTGTCAGAGTCATAAAAAAAAGATTATTGAACTGAAGAAGGCGAATGAACGGTTGAAAGTAAATAACTGCATAAGATAAAAATATCTGTCTATTCTATACTTATACAGGGTGTAAAAAAACCTTTAGGACCATTTTGTCGACTTCCTAAAATGTCGACTTCCCAAAAAGTTGAGTTTCCTAAAATGTTGATTCCTAAAATGTATCGTTCCTTTAAACCACATGTTCTACTGTAATGATACCAACTTTTCCGAAGCACAAAAAATATGCTGTCCTCATCTGCAATTATGTACATTCATTCATTCATTCATAAAATCACGCAGAGCAAAAACGACCTAAACATAGGTTCTTCCGCCACGTCTGACAAGTTTTGAAAGCTAATACAGATTATGATTATGTATATTGCTATAGTGACGGGTTGTCAGCTCATCGCCTAAATTGCAATACACTGAAACCCTCGATTCTCTTAGCTGACTTTTACAGCATGCCCGACGGAGATGCAGCTGGCACATTCTATGTTTTTCTATCACTCCCAGTCCAGCATGGAATGGACAAGGTAAAATTTTATTTCGAGCTAAACTCTTACGTCTTACGTAATGATCGTAGCATTTCTCAGGACAACTGGAAAGTGACAAGCAATTTTTTTACCGCGGATCAATATATCATGCCCAGGGGAAAATTTTGAAACCCTGAGACAAACAGCCAGTAGGTAACTTAGGCCCGCATTTATAATCAGCTCTCAAGAGTGACAGCGAGTTTAAGTTCGTATCAGAAATGTCATTCCAGTACAAAATCACCTGTCAAATCCGCACTCAATATTGCTCTCAATCTTGAGTTCGCTTTATAAATACGAGCCTTAGTTATCAATAAGTTCAAGAAGCTACCAGACGGCTTTTTTAATAGGTAACTGAATACCTAAATAAAATATTTGCATACATTTAGTTGTCCAAAACCCGTTTCGTCTATTTTACCTCTAAAAACACTTTATTGTGTCTGCTACGGGAAATATTATCTTTTTCACAGTATGGGGTAACACTATTTAATATTATATGACCAAAAAGTGACATTCTTAATGGGATATTGTATTTGGATATCAATTTTGGTTTAATGTAGATTTTGACCTAACAACGACAGTAAAATGAATGTCATTTTTTAACGTACCTACATGACTCTATTATATTTGTGAGAACGTACACTTAAAATATAATATACGTACATACAAAAAATCACGCCTTTATCCCTAACGGGGTAGGCAGAGCAAAAACGACCTAAACAAAGGCCGTTCCGCCACGTCTGACCAAATAATTTCACAAAATCTTGACTAAAATGGTCACCTATCATTGTCTATCCTGAGAGAACAAAAAAGGACGGCAATAATTTTGGTTTTAACATTAAGTTAAGTCATGCTCTCCATGAATCGATGCACTATAATCTGCCATAAGTTACTTCGGGCCTAATTTTACTTGCTCTTTCAAAAAATTAAGTTGCTTCTATTCAAATTCTGCTTCTGAGCCAAAACTACATTCGTGGTTCCATTGAAGCCGTTGTCAGTCACCCATTGGGCGCTTTTCCACTAGACGTCACGTCAACGGCAACGGCGACGGCACGGCGACGATCACGTGACAATATCTATGGGAATCGATGACATGCCGTGACGGTGCCGTGCCGTCAAGTGGAAAAGCGTGTCATTAAGCACACAGCAACCAGTCACAAATATTACCACCTTCAAATGCAGAGCATGCGGGAAATTTTGCCGCTCCCGTATCGGCTTACATAGCCACGAAAAATCTTGTCTCAGACACTGATTAAATCGTCTGTCAAAGACGTATAAGGCCAATGATGATAATTTCATTGATTTTCATACATTATCTCACCTACGATATCGTCGACGGTACCGTGCCGTCGCCGTTGCCGTTGACGTGCCGTCTAGTGGAAAAGCGCCCATTCACGTAGGCTCGCCCGCGGCCGTATTGTGCATGCGAGTGTGGGCGGCTTTATAATCACGTTATAATTACTCGGCCAACTGGTATGCCACTACTATTGGGTAGAGTTTTAAGTTCTATGGTGGTGGAATGCGTATTTGAAAAATAAAAATCGTCATTTTTGCTTAGTTTTGAGAGCCATTTCAGAAGGTATCCCAAATACAACTCAAACTAGGCAGGCAGGCTTATAAAACGAGCACAGAAGGAGAAGCAGCTGGTACATTCTAAAATTTATCGCTTCCAGTTTTACGTGAAAATAATAAATAGGTATGTAGAGGTATATTATATAATTATTTAGTATATTTATTTGGCATAATTATTTAAGTTAAGTTTCATAATAGCCAATCAATTTCGTGCTTTTAGCCCTCATGAGTGTAACTTGTGAAGTAGTTTAGAATCTGGTTACGGGTGATTTTAGCCGGAATTCCTATAAAGTCCAAACTTGAGGAATTAATATAGAGCAGGAATTTCCTATAATATTCACCAAAATATCAACACAAGTATTCAAATTAATAGAAGTTGAACGGTTGAACCACTTTGATCAGTCGAAGTATCTCAAATAGAAACTAATAGAAGATGTAGAGACATTCTATGTCTTCAAAATCCGTAAATCCAAAAACTTCGTCCAAATCAGTTTTAATTTTAACATACAAGGTACATCATACATAGGTAGGTATAAATTTACATAATTCAGGTAGTCAGAGGGGTCAATTCGGCACAAAATCACTAAAAATCTTGACTAAAATGGTTGGCAATGGCCACGATTCGGCGTAAACAAGATTTAACTAAAAAAAATAAAACCATACCTACATATAATAATCCATACGTCCCTTTCTGTTCGCAGAAAATGACAGTGTATTTGTTTTCGAATCGGGGCCATAGTCTTTCTCTTATCAGTAGACGATGACGTGTGCAATGCGATGTGCATGCATGTGAGATGTGAATGTGACGCAAATTGTGTATTGAATCGAGCGAGGGGCAGGCGAGGCGCGGGCGGGGCACAGACTGCTTCCCGCGCCCCGCCACCGCCGCCGCGCCGCCGCCGAGGCTATTCCAGTCAACTCCAACTAGAACACATGATGAGGGCAATTCAGCGTTGCAAATGACACAACATAACTAATAAATCATCCTACAAGTAATTATCTATCTTGAAAGTACAGAACAAGACAACAATAAATTTTAGTCGAGATTTTGTTAAGTCGTGTTCATACCAGATTGCCCTCATTGAGACTGTTCCCAGTTTAGTAAATACAATTCAGGTGGATTCACCAAATCTTCAAAGGAAGATGATTCCATGCATCGAAGTTCACGGTAAGCCATCGAACGCTGGCTGACTGTAGGTAATAGTGGCCGTTACACTATCCACGTCAGAGGACTAACAGACTGCTTAAATCTTGGTCTTGTAGGTTTATACACCATTCGCCAAGAAAAGACCAGCTAAAAATAAAAACGTTTGCAACGAAACGAACTATTTGACTGGAGCGCAACGGAATAACCCACTGACTGACAGCTGAAACCAGGCGAGGTGCGGGCGGGGAGAGGGCGCGGTGCGGGCGGGGTGCGGGGGTCGGCGACCGATCGACGCGACGTCGTCGCGCTTCCGCCATTTTGCGTCCCGCGCCTCGCCGGCGCCGCACCTTTCATTTCAACGGCAGTGAGAAACGCACTGCCAGTTCATAACGTTTGCTTCTTCTATATAAAAAGAAATTCAGCCAGTGTTAAGTCCTTTTGTCCAAAACAAACTAAAAGATACGTAAACATGCGCGATGACGTTGAATTCAACATAAAATTCTGCAAAATGGTAGAGCAAAACCCGGCTCTCTACGACTCTGCTAGATGTGATAGTATTCGACTTGTGCAAGAACAGATTTGGGAGAAAATCTCGAAGGTTTTGAACGAGCCAGGTATGTTTACCTACAAGTTTTTTTTTTATGGGTTTCAATTAAAAAAAAAATGGTTTGGTTGGTGAAACCACAATGAAACTGCCTCCATGGTCTAGTGGTTTGAGCTATGGGCTTCCGATCCGGAGATCGTGGGTTCGATTCCCTCGGGGTACACTTTTTTATTTGTCAATTTATCTGGTGAGGAGAGGACAATGCAAGCCGAATCAGCTGATTGAAAGGTTTCGTGCTTTGGAGGGCATGTTGAGCCATCCGGTCACTGTCTTAGCGGTCGGTACATAAACCATATCAAAGGCCTGTGCTGTGCAATTAGGCGGTTAACAATCTCTGAAACAAGGTTTCATCGGATCATTTGACTCGAAAATCCACTCTATAAAAAAAGAGTCAACCGCTGTTTTTTTTTTTGGGTCCAGAGTCCAGAACAGACATCATAACTAAGTCTATATTTTTAGCACAGATTTATTACTTGGCATTTTAGAGCAACACGGCCTTTCCACCCGGGCGGAGCGGAAGGCCGTGTTGCTCTAAGCTTTGCATGGCATTACATTGTTTTTTTTTTGTTTTAGTGAACGAATGCAGAGAGCGATGGAAAAACATCCGAAGCAGATACGCCAAAGTCCAAAAGCAAATGCGAGAGACCCCAAACAAAAAGATCAAAGAATACTACCTTGGGCCACACTTACATTTCCTGGACGGCTTCATAAACAAGAAACCACGTAAACGCAGAAGAAATTTATACACGCATGATGTGAATGTGACAGATGGTACAGAAACCATGGACGCAGACGATGCAAGCTCTGACAATGATGACGAATTCGACCAATCTTATCCTCTGCCAGACAGAAATACAGACTTCGATTCGGATTCGATACTACTTCAGCCAAACCCGTTACAGACAGAAGAAGACGGCAGAATGACTTCGCATGACGAGGATAGCAAAGCGGCTTTGGCGTACCTCACGGCAGAAAAACGGAAATCTAAAGAAACAGCAACTATTGATTCAGCTGAATCAGATTTTAGTTTTCTCAAGAGTCTGCTACCTGATATGGCACAAATGACTTCGGCTCAGAAGAGGTATTTCAAGATTTGTGTTCTAAATATGGCAGGACAGATTTTGGAAGGACGTGAAACTGTGACGGTTTCCACATCCTCATTATCTAAATACTAGGAGTTTATTGACGTACCTATCTATTCACTAAAACCATGGACGAATAAAACAAAGAGGACTGATAACCTCCCTTATAAACTGCGTACACCGCTACTTAGCTTAGCAGTGCCATCTATTGACGTTAGCGAAATATTGTGTAAACTGATTATGTATTTTAATTTATTCTCTTCGAGCAATATGCCAGCGCCATCTAGGTTTGCTCGCATTTTGACCTTTTTATCGAGTATCGAGGTACGCTCTCTAGTATGGCGGTTAGCAGTCCTCTAGAGTAGTTAGTCCATGACTAAAACTCAAAATTAAATTGATCAAAAAGTTACTGTAATCCTATTTCAACATTCTTATTGGTTCAGGAACTTTTGCCACAATTTCGAAGATGATTCGCAGTTATTCAAAGTAATTTAGTGAACGCAATCAATCACCTTTATACCTACTACCATTTGTATAAAAAAACTTCATAGTTTCGTTTGTTAAAGCTAGAGAACCAACTACGGAACCAACATACAGTTGAGATTTATGGTTGTTTAAAATTACCTAGTACTGTATTCTAAACAGTAGAATTTTCCCTAGATTTGTGTGTCCTAAATGCAACTGGGAAACGGCGGGGTCCAATTCCAGTAATGGCTTTACTTTCCCTTCTAAGAAAAAAACTAGTTAGTTACTCCCCGTAAGCTTTTGCAAATGGCCACCGTTTTGGGTAATCCATCCCACCTTAGCCCACTTTATGAGATTGGGGCAGTACCTGAAAAACAACTGATGTAATTTTGAGGGTTTCTGTAATTCCAGAAACAAAAGGATGCAAGTACATACCGAAATGAAAATTGATTTAAGATTTTGTTAGTTTTAATTAAAAAACAATTTGTACTTATAATATTTACAGGTGTTTTTTCTAACCCCATAGATAGCATACATTTACATTTGCATGCGAATCTTACTATTTCGGTTGCGCATTAAAGTCCGAATGCTTCAAAAACTACGTCTAAACTACTACAAGTACGTAGAGTTTGGGGTTTGGAAATTTCAATATCTTTTAATAAATTATTAGAAGTAGATTTTTCACAATTACATCACAAAACTACATCATCCAAAAGTAATTCCTTGGGAGAAATTGTCTGCTGCTTTAAAACTAATGAAATTCCATCTCATAGGATGTTTACCTGTAAACCTTAGCGAGTAGCATGCATGCAAAACAACCACCCAACCTCAAGATATCTGGAGGAAATAGCGTGGCCACCGGATAGCTCGGTCAGCACCCGGTCATAAATATAACCGGGTCTGGAACAGAGATTGTAGTAAGTATTTTCTAACTTAGCCACTTTGTTAACGAAGATATTTTCGTTCTTCTACACAATGCCCTCGATTCTGGCCGCCACATTCTTAACTAATTTTAAGAGCACATGTGTTTGACGTTCCTAATTTGACATAAGCTGCTTTAAATAAGAACCGAGCATGGAGCATGTTCCTTATTTTTCTAATGTCAAATTTAAGCAATTTAATGTCAGATTAGGAATGTTAAAGTCATTTGTTTATTTGCTATCCTGTTCTTATGTCAAATATAAGAAACTGACAGCGCTACTAAGAATTAGAATTAGTAACTGGACGGCGTGAATCGAGGCCAATGTCTCCACTTCATCTTCTATCATCGACATCTTTGCAATTTTGGCTCTTGGCAGAGTCGATGATATCACCATATATTATCACAGACTTCCATATATCACCCAGAATATTCTCACCTAATTTCCAGATGGACTGCTCTGCTGAAACATAAAGGTAGGTCCTATTCCTTTGCCATCGTATGTCACAAAAGAAATAAATTAGCATTTAATACTTTATGTGCGCTAGAAAATTATGAGCACATTCTGATGGTTTGATCGTGGTCACTGCAGATAAGTACTGCAGACATCGCGTGATAGAGGTGGCATATAATATTTCACTTCCTACTGGAAGTTCATTGGGAAAGCCCTGTTCATTGAAGGACGTTTGATAAAAAGTATTCTCTTCTCGGATATCTATTTATTTTTTTGATTTTATTTTATTAGACCAACAGTTAACAATCAATAAATTTTACAAACAGTATAATATAGTCTAAGGAACGTACAGCTTCGTATCGTCGACATCGTACAAGTCTCTTTACAAGTTCCTTAAGACCCTCCCCAGTCATAAATAAAACTATTATAAGCCACCTACTACATGAGGACCGATTTATACGCCAATTTGTGGCTCACAGTGGCCCACAGTGGCCGTCAACCCTTGGGACATCCCTTGGGGATTTTGCGGGCTAAAGTGCTTGACAGATTCGCTAATCTCTTACATTTATAATGTGGACGGATTTACGGAAGTACCAGCTAAGTGATTGAGAACAGTCATTGGTTATGTTGTATAAAAGAGTTGGGTAGATGAGTGACGGATTCTGACTAGAGGATTTCGGTGATTAATGCTTACGTAAAATTGATTGAAGTTGGAATAGGGATGGGAAATATGACCAATTTGACTTATTAGGGATATTGGGATTGGGAATGTCTGATTCAAAATCATTTCAGAAAAGCAGAACAGGACCTTGCATAGCCCGCTTAGTGTCTTAGGGGGTTTAGATAATGATGATTCTTGCACTGCGAGATAAAAAATTGTCGATGACCGAATCTAGGACCTGCGAGTCTGGTTCTTAAGTACTTTCTTAGTCTAACTAGCAAAGAAAATCGGACTTCAACGACTTTAAATTAACGTCCAATCGGATTCGCATATATTACCAGTTGTCTGCTAATTATGGACAGAACATTATCTGAACATTCCTATCACGTATATGGCTATTATAATGACCGCTATTTCAACGCGGTTTTATTGGCGATTAACAGAGGTAAGAGAAGTATCTAATAGAGTATCATATGATATGAGTTGGTCTTTCGAGTCGATCGACCCTATGAACCTTGGTGTCAGAGTTTTTAAACCGCCTGATAGCCGCACAGCTAAAAAGGCATTTACAAATTCAGTAATAAAATAAATGGATTTTTTTCTAATGCCTTTTAAAGCCTTTGCTTTGGATGTGGTGGGGCCAATGCATATCCTAAAGATATTTCCTGGTGATAGTTGTTCGGTTTCGTTGCCTTAGCAACCCCTATCAGTTTCACGCTGTCCCTTACACCCGGTATTTCATCAAGTCATCATATAAGGTTCACTATCACACGCTACGTAACCGCTACGTTCACGTTAAGTTATGCACCGCACACCCATCCATCAGTGTATCAATGAACATAATTTCGCCGATACACCCACTAGTGACGTCTTATGAGCGATCGACCTGCCAGACGAATTAGTAAGCGGTTCTGCCGAACATTTTGTGGTTGGTATGCTGGATTATGAAATGCAGTTTCTTGTGTAAATCTACGCAGAGAAAATTGGTTTTAAAGATCAAGGGGGCTGATGAATTCTATCCATGAAAATGAAATTGGTCAAAACATTTTATCCAAGCAGGGATGGCTATGCGCAAAGATGTCATGAAAAAGATATAGAGTTCCCAATTAGCAAACAAACGGCATTTTTTGGGGAAAAGTAAGTTCAATTTCTTTCAAAAACTCAAGATAAATTTATTCATAAGTTACTTCTTACTACTGCAAATTATCTTACTCCCATGGGAAAACTCCTTGAGCGCGTGTTCGTTAAACCAAAGCTAGAATAGTATAAGTACACTCTATAGGATGTTAATTTAATTACGTGCCCTAGCTTAGGGGGTGTAATTAGTAACGTAAAAGGATCCCATCAAAACTAAAAAAAAAAAAAAAAAAAACAATAATCGGTAGGTTTTCATAATGATTCCGAGAGTTACGGCTGGCGCGCGGCGTGAATCGCTATCGATATCGATCAACCAATGAGAGTGACTCGCGCGGGCTCGGTTATAGCCGGAGAGCTAGATGCAGCTTTTGGAATCATAATAAATACTGACTTTTAATTTTTTTTTTATTTATTGAGTTGGATATTTTTTTTATTTTTCATGGGCCCCCCAAAGATCCCCTAAGCTATGGCACGCAATTAAATTAACACCCTGTATAATTAACACAACTGATTTGAGAAGTCGCTGGCGCTAGCTCCATTTACACTTCTGTGATTAACACCATATCGTATATCTAAACTAAATCATTACAAGCCTCTTGGTGCTAATTGTGAAGACAAATGACAATCAGTGCATTCCAATCACACCAGCTCAATGACCCTCAGAGGCTTAATGTGTGTGCTAAAGAGGTTAATCACAGATTAGATAGATAATTGTATGCATGTGTGCGAGTGTGCGTGTGTAGAGGAAAATGCGAAGGAAATTGTGACCTGATTGGGAAGAATCAAGAAACGAAAATACCTTGTTTATTTTAATGGGTGAAGTATGCTACTACTAAGTACCTACATAAGTCATATTTAGGTTAAATCAAAAAGTTTGAGGCGATGCCGATGGATTGATAAGATAACTCAACTACTATACAATACAGCAGCAGAGAAAAATTAATTTACAGTTCTATCATCAATTATATATTTACAGTTTTGGCTGGTTACCGTATCCGCGTTGACCTTTAGGTAATAGCTGAAAATCAGCGATTTGCCCTTAAAGCAAATATTGACGCTGAGCTATGGCCTTTTGCACTGCTGCAGCACACATACATGCCCTAATATCAGGGCCTATCATTAAATAGAATGATAAGTCATTAGAACTGAACCTATTGTTTATGTATGTGTCTGTAGCAATGAAATAAACGCTTTATCTATCTATCTATCTATCTATCAAAAACATCCCTGAAAATTTGTTCGATTTGTCTTTTAAATGACCTGCCCAAAGGTATATAGGCTTGTCTATGAACTTATAGAAATACGTCTCATGAATTTCTCCTCTTTTATGCGTTCAATTTATTTCTTATAAAATAACCACAGAAGAGTAAAAAGCGACTTTGTCAAATCAGTGGAAATAACAAATAAACAAGACTCATTCTTCACAAATGTCAGTGTAAACTTGCAATCAAAACTGGATATTATTAACAAGTATTAATATATTAAACAGCACAACAATTCGTTACCGGATGCGTGTGGGAGGCGCCTTAAGATCTGACGAAACTACTTTACTAAGTCTAGCCATGACACTTGATAACTTGCATTAGTTGTCACACCTCTATCTCTTACGCGGTAGGCAGGACGTCAATAGCCTAGTACAGATGAACCGCATTTTTTTTACAGCTGTCACTTCGTCACTATAGCTGCCATTGCTCCAATCGCTGCACAGGAGTGCGTTCACGGGCGCACGGTTAGGGGAAGATGAGGGGATTTGTCTATGCCTACCGCGCCATTCTCGACCTTATTACCAAGAGAAAATTTTGCCAAATGTCAAAAACCATAGACAATTCCCCTCATCTTCCCCTAACCGTGCACCCGTGAACGCACTCCTGACAATCGCTGTCAGTGTAACCATAGCCAAATTTTAATTTCTAATATCGCCGCCTGTACAAAAATCTCGATCTGTACACATTATTTTATTATATCAAGTCTGAGTGTGATTAGTATTAAGATATAATATAGTATCTTTGCCTGACGTTTCGATTGAGTTTCATCAATCGTGGTCGCGAGCTACTGAGTTTTTTTTTCTCTACCTAGCCTAACTCTAGCTTTTGAGCCTCTATCATCCTTATAACTTGTTAACAAGATCAAAGATAAGAGATTCAATAATACAAAATGCGGCTAAACATTTGGAATTCCCCTAATACGTTCGATTTTCATACTTATTGAAATTTATACAAAACTAAAACGACGTAAAATATAACTCGCTAGAAAGTATGTAAATGCCAACAATAAGATAATAACGATCCAAAATTCCAAAATATCAATCAATACCAATTCATTAATGTTGGTTTGTTAGTTTATGTGGGCGGACTAGGCCTGCCAGAGTGATGAAACCAAATAAAACTAGTTAAGTATTCCCCCCGGCAATTTACTTGACATAGAATGACTTATTCATCAGTCATCGGAAAATCAATCTTAAATTCATGCGGTTGGGTGTGAGTTTTAGATGGACGAACTTGGCAGACTACCTCAAGAAGTCTGCTGGTCACTATACTGGTGAATGAGCTTCTGTTTTAGGGCATGACTGAGATTCTTATCGGGCGATTGACAGATTGTAATTCGAATAGTAGGAAATAGTTTAAATAGGAATGTTTAAGAGGTAGAAAATTGTACCTGTATCGATCACAGAGATTAAATTTTTTTAGGCTTGAATTTATGAAGCGTTCTCAAGAATGAGAGCAATATTATAAGTACGGATTTGACAGTGTACTGATGATATTTCTGGTACGAACTCAAACTCACTGTCAGTGTCAAGAGTTGATTATTAATACTGCCTTATGTCCCAGAATCAAATTATCAAATCAGAAACATTCCACCAAAAACAAATTATTTCTTCACCTTTTAGGACACTGGCGACAAATAGTTTGCTGTATTCCATAATTTTGTAAAAAAATCCAGTGCCTCCAGGGTTTGTGCATAAGCTTATACGATCACCTATACGAAAGTCCTAGCAAAAAAAAAATTTAATCAAATTTAAAAGAATACTATCGCAGACTAATAAAAAATTACTGACACAAAAAATCTGTGAGTAAGTAGGACAGCTGCTACAAAAAAGATAAACTTGTAGGTATTTAACACCAATAGCGTACAATTCATTAAAATTTTACGTGTGGGTGTCTCGCTAGACCAACCGGTGTGACGCAACATTCCAACTCTTGAATGAACTGAATTTAGATAACTATACATTCTATACAAAGTAAACGTAGAAAAACATGGGCTGTACTGAATTTTTAAGTTAAATATATTTATTCAAATGTCAAATTAAGTAAAATATATTTTATTTAGATTATTCTTTCATGTTGGAGGAAAGGAGTCTGGCGCCAAACAGCTTGCTGTGTTCCGTCGGTGCGTGAGACTACCAGTACCTTAACAGGCGTCTTCTGGGTTAACTCGCTCCATCGTCGACTCTGTTACGGTCATCGCTGACCTTTGTATCTAGAGTCAAGAGCTAACCCATTCTAAGTAAAAAAAGAAAGGACTGACTGATTAAAAAAATATCATAGAATGTACCAGCTGCTTCTTCTCTTGAGCAAACTGTAAAAAGTTGTTATTTTGAACGAATACTAAAGTGATTTTATAAAATAATAAAATAAGCAATAACCCTAGAAAGATTAATACATACATACATAAAATCACGCCTTTAGGCAGAGCAAAAAACGACCTAGACATAGTTCGTTTCGCCACGTCTGACAAGTTTTAAGGGTTAATACAGATGATGATTATGTATATTGCTATAGTGACGGGTTGTCAGCCCATCGCCTAAATTGCAATACACTGAAACCCTCGATTCCCTTAGCAGATTTTTACAGCATGCACGGGAGGAGATGCAGCTGGCACATTCTATGTTTTTATATCACTCCCAGTCCAGCATGGAAAGATTAACGTGGTCCTAAATTACCTTAGTAACATAAGAAAACCTTTTCGATTTAGGACGTTAAATTACTTAATAGGTATTTATCTGTTTTTTTGGATTGGTGCCAATAATGTACATACATTCTATAGGCTGTAGTAGCTAAGCAATACCTGCAGATGTGCAACGTCTTTTGTTACCTTTATAGGTATAACCGAAATCTGAATATTACCACCGCCACAGAGGCCAATCAGATTTGCTGTATTCTTTCGGTTTTGAGACTGTCGACAGCGGCTTTCAAGATTATGAGTGTGCTTTGCTTACTCTATCGTCTATATTAAATCAGTCGTCTCTTAGAGCCAAAAGCAACTTACTCCACGCAAATTAAATAAGGTAGGTTTACAAAATTTCATCTCCATCAACTTTACTGCTTTAAATTGTTAAAATTGCAAGATTAGACCCAAACCGAACAAATATACATGCAAGTTAAACTACCTAAAGATTCATTTCAAGAATCTTACGTACTCTTTCTTACTATCCCTGCCTGAATTCATGGTCTAATTCGGCGAAGATTCCCCGTCTTCCCCAGGGGCAAACTAATGGAAAATAACTTGCCAGCTGATTGCTCCACAACAGGGGTATACAGTATGGCATTGCCCGGAACTTTTAACGTACGGATTTTAGACAACCTGCCGATCGTCTAAATATTTAACAATCTAGGACTTCCAATACTTTTTTGTCCTTTTTTAGATTACCTGTATTGAAATGTCTAGGTCAAGACCAAAACTTACCCTTGTGGTGGTTAAGTCAGAATAGCACCAGCCTGATTAACTAATTCTAAAACCGAAACCGTCGGAAATAAGCCCAGGGAATGGGCAGAGCAGAGCTAATTAGTAGTAGAATGCCCTGTAAATAGGTAATGGTTCTTGTAGATATTACACTTTGCCATTCAAAGCGAGATGAGCATGGTAAATAACAACTAATAAGTAACTAAGGCTCGTATTTATAAAGCGATCTCAAGATTGAGAGCAATATTAAGTATGGATTTGACAGGTCGTTTTGTAATGAAATGACGTTTCTGATTTGAACTTAAACTCGCTGTCACTCTTGAGAGCTAATTATAAATACGGGCCTAAAGAAAGAAGCAGTAGACCACCAGGTTTCAACGTAAAAGGTACCATGTTCATATAAACATGAACAGAATAAAGTATTCATTCGAATTGATCTTTCTTCATTACAGTTTACATGGTAGTTTAGTATCCACTTGGTTATAGGAAACTTCGGTACGATTCCCAAACCGCTCACAGCGTTAATATTATAAGGAACCTCGGCAAATTCAATTAGGATTACAGTAATTGTTTATTCTGTTCCCTCCGCAGGTTGTGCCGTGAGGTTGTTCCACTTGGCAACCAAGCTACTGAACCTTGTGTTGTGACGTCACCACGGGAGGTAACGGATAAGTTGCAAGTTCGAGTTCCTGCTTTCTGTTGGCCCGCAGGGTAGCTGCGGATAATTTTGTTAATTTAATACTGTGGCTTAAAAACTTTGACATACGGATTCATCAGGAGCCGTATTTTTGAACCGCTCGAATCGGAATTCGCATACGAAAGAGAAGCATTCGCATGCGATTTCCATACAATTTTGCGCGCGAAAGGTGCTTTTTCGTATGCGAATTAGATTCGAGCGGTTCAAAAATACGGCTCCAGTTTGTTTGTCAAAACCGTAAGCAGCACAATTTTTTTGTTTGTAACTCAGTGGAGTTTGGAGCCAAGTGGAACAGCCCATTTACCGGCGGTATGTTTGCGGCAATTTTGCTGTTTTTATTAGCACCTGCTTTCTGTTGCCCCGCGGGTTGCCTGCAGATAATTTTGTTAATTTGTGTAACATTGGCATTAATAGAAGACAGACTGTTGTTGTCACAACGAAGAAATTACGTTGGACTTATTTAGGTACTGTTTATTTATACGGCCATTCGAAATCCGAGTCCGAATCGAAGTCTGTTGTAGACAGAAAATTATAGAAAATACAATTATGTCTTGATTATTTGATGTGATTTGCAATCTTTTTTTTATAACTTAATTTGCATAAAGGTAGGTATAATCAATTTGACAGAGGTATTTAATCTTTTTTATCAAATATCTAATAAAGAACGATCAAATTGACAACTTTCAGTCTAAGTTTATATTTGATTCAAAGATATTTGACGTCATGTATGAAACCATTGGATAATACTTTAATTAAAACATCTTGAATTAGATCATTATTATCCCGATAAAACAGGAATAAAGTTTCGCAACTCAACCGCTCCGTTCTACGAAGTGAACATTTCATCTAAGCCCTCGCTAAGTCTAGATTTCTAATTACTTGAGAAGACTTCAAGAGACAGCGTGAAAAGGAATACATTAACATAATTAAACACTTACAAATCGTCGAGTTACTTACCTCGGGAAACAACGAAATTTATGAGAAAACTAGGTGCTGTACAGTTAGTAGCTAGTAGCAAACTATGATATGAACATTAAAAATACACAAAAATCTTTATTAGCAAAAAATTGCGATGTGAATATGCGATGCTTCGCGTTTGCGAATTCGCAACGCGGCAAGGAAGAGCCCTTCCACGATTCGGATGACATAATATTATTATGTAACATCGCAAGAATGTGTGATGCCAATGTTGCGATGCGTCGTGTTCGTGCAAGCTCGCCGATTTGTGCGATATATGCGACGTCACATCGCAGTTTTGTGAATAGGACTTAAAAAAGCGTCCCCACTAAGTTTTAGTGTATAGTGAGATATATCAGCTTTTTCCTAAGGATGCAATTGATAATGTAGACTACCTACCTAATTTTTCGTAGATAATTTTAGAGTTACAGATAGGTACTTTCAGTCCTAGTCCATATTTCTAGTGCGTTGAATTTAGTAGCTTTTAAATTGCTCCCACAAATAGCTCTACGTAATCAATGACTTTTATTCTTGACAGTTGACCGTACCTTAACTCGGAGCGAATAAAATTAAGCATTTTAAGTTAGTACAATAAATAAAATACGACTGCGAAGAAAGGTAGAAGTTTGGAGAACTTTCTAGACAGGCTGAAACTGAAACTGGATCACCAACAACGGGATCGCCAGTTTGAGATAAACCAAGGCTCGTATTTATAAAGCGATCTCAAGATTGAGAGCAATATTGAGTGCGGATTTGACAGGTAATTTTGTACTGGAATGACATTTCTGATACGAACTCAAACTCGCTGTCACTCCTGAGAGCTGATTATAAATACGGGCCCAAGAAAATTAGGGCTTGATAATGAACAAAACTTTGTAACAAATTCTTATCCGTATCTACAAACAAATTGTTTCAAAAGACAATTATAAAAAAACATTGGGCGCTTTTCCAATAGACGGCACGTCAACGGCAACGGCGACGGCACGATACCGTCGACGATATCGTAGGTGAGATAAATCAATGAAATTATATGACACGCTTTTCCACTTGCCGGCACGGCACCGTCACGGCATGTCATTGATTCCCATAGGTATTGTCACGTGATCGTCGCCGTTCCGTCGCCGTTGCCGTTGACGTGCCGTCTAGTGGAAAAGCGCCCATTGGAACGCTACAACAAGAATTAAAATTCGCTACTTTTGACCGCGAGAAAATAATTTATTTTTCTATGAGAGAAGAAATTAATTTGAGATCCAAAAAACATTCATAAACAACATTTATGGTATAAACAACTCAGGTACAAAATAAAAGATATAATACAATTAATAAATTTTAAATTATAATACGTACATTAACAAGACCTAAGTATTATCATAAGGTAATGAGATTTAATCTAAATCGTCGTCGTTGCGTCATCTTCAATTAATGTACAAGCAATAAAATTGTAATTTATGGCATTTAAACAACTAACCCATCTATGGTTTTAAATAAATTCAGCTTGATTCAAATATAAGAAAATTAGATGTCTATACATACATAAAATCACGCCTTTATCCCTAATGGGGAAGGCCTAAACAAAGGTCGTTCTGCCACGTCTGACAAGTAAAAAGTTTTGATGGTTATTTTATTACAGATGATTAATGTATATTGCTACAGTGACGGTGGTCATTCAATCGCCTAAATTACAACACACTAACCGTAGAACCCTTTTTGCTGACTTCTACAGCATGCGGAGGAAGGGCAGCTGGAACATTCTACGTTTTCCTATCGCTCCCAGTCCAGCATGGAAGATTTGAACGTATATGACTGCGATGTTCCAATTCTTTGGCTTTCTCTACCAATTGCATTATCAGGACTGGACCACACGTAAAGCTTTCACTTCAAAAACGACCCTTATCACATAGGTAGAGAGTGTCATGTCATGATGTCAGCAATCCACGAAATCCCAATATGATGGATACCCCACCCACGCTCTTTGTGGTACTACTTGTGGCACAATTAGGTCCGTATTTATAATCAGCTCTCAAGAGTGATAGCGAGTTTGAGTTCGTATCAGAAATGTCATTTCAGTACAAAACGATCTGTCAAATCCATACTTGATATTGCTGTCAATCTTGAGAATGCTTTATAAATACGAGCCTTAGTGTGTTGGTAATGCCCTGATTTGCTTAGCGTATTACTGTAAATTAGGATTTGGGTATGTGGCAATGCTCTGCATGCATTGGTTTTCCTTTTAAGTATCTACGTAAGAAAGTGTTATGTTTCAGTTTCAGTAGTCAAGTCAAGCCGCTTTTAACAATAGAAGTAGTTTTACAAAGTTATCTATTATGCTGTACTTATAAAAACCAAATTTGTTACAAATTTAGTTTCTAATTTTTTTTTACAAAGACGCCAGTTTTGAATTTATTTAATTTTGTTAAAAAATAATAAATACTTTAGGTAAAAGAAAAAGAAAATCGCGGTTATCGTTTTTTTTCCAAACTTGGCTACTTTGATGCGCCTACAATACAACTGGATAATTCTGCTGCCAGCATCTTGGGTACTTTTCCTCGGTACAATACAATACAAACAAATCTTTTACTTATAATTGATTTGCAATTGCACAACGCACAATCCGCGAAATGTCCTTTTATTTCGGCCAATGAGCGTTGCAAAACAACCATTCCGCGAACTGACAAACACCAAACGGTCAATTGCCGAATTCGTTAAAATACCAGGTGTAAAAGTCATTAAAATCCCAGATGTACGAGACAGTTTAACGCAAATGATAGGAGTTTCTCAGTTCATGAAACTTAGGGTCGTATTTATAGAGCGATCTCAAGATTGAGATCAATATTAAGTGCGGATTTGACAAGTCGTTTTGTACTGAAATGACATTTCTGATACGAACTCAAACTCGCTGTCACTCTTGAGAGCTGATTATAAATACGGGCCTTAAAAACTTTGACCAGAAAAAAAGTCATACAGTAATGCAGATTTAGCCATGTCTGGCTTTTATGTTTTATGCTATAGTGAATTGTAACACACTGAAACCCACTACGCTACTTTAGGAGAATATTTTATGTTATTTTTTGAAGTACCTAAAATAGTCCTAATTCTAATCATTTCCTATTGTTCTAGCAGGTGTAAACCTTGACAAGACAATGTATTTAACGATCATGACAATTGACAATCTAACACATAGCGTAATTAGGATCGAGGCCATAGATTAAACTGTCACTATCACTAACTACATACTGGCTAATCTAACTGTTAATGGTTAAATCAGATATAATGCCTGAGTGGGTTATAGGGAGTCAGGAAATGGGATGAATCTGGATAATAAATTAATGTGTTTAAATGACAACATGATGTAGAGAAAAATACTGCCTCCGTGGTCTAGTGGTCTGAGCCATGGGCTGCCGATTCGGAGTTCCTGGGCTGGGATCCCACGGTCGGAACACAAAGTTGATATTTTTGTAAGATTTTCCCTGAGCTGAATCTGCTGATTGTCTGAACAGGAAAAGTAGGTATATATTCCTCGATAGTGCGACGGAATAATTTTATTATGCTGGCGTCCACGTTCGGGCGTACGGAGGAGAAAACACTGAAAAACTGAACAACTTTTTCCAAGAAGAATGTAACTGAAGAATATCGAGGATTTCAGTTTCAGCCGCATTTGCTAAGTTGAGGATGAAAACTCAGGGCCAAAAGCTAGCCCATTTGTCTTGTCTTCTCTAGCCTGAATCATCTCACTGATGGGCAAAGGCATCTCCCTTCTTTCTCCATTCTTCCCTGTTTTGGGCCTTTTGGGTCTTTTGCAAATGTGTCCAGCCCATTTATTGATCCAAAAATCTTACTGACCAAAAACCCAAACCGTAGGTTAACAGCACATAAATTAACTCCCAATAACACATTGTCGCACCGCAGCGCGGCCAAGTTATAAACCACGGGTCGACGTCGAGCTTTTGTTTTGCGCCCACTATCTTCAACAATGGCGCCCCGATGGCTGTTTTCCACTATAGACGGCACGGCAACGGCACAGTAACGATACCATGACTCTACTTTTCCGCTAAAACGGTAATATCGTCGACGGTATCGTCAATCTCGTTCCACTCTAAGAGCACACACAGACACGCAAGCTATTTACAAAACACATGCAGTTTGGCTGGCCGGTGACGATACCGATGGGAGTCACTGCCGTGGTGTTACCGTGCCGGCAAGTGGAAAAGCATGCCATAAAATTTCTTTATACTACACCTATTCGGAAAGTATATTAATTCTTACTTGAAAAAAGGGAAGAAAGTACGTAAATCCAAGCGAACGAATATGCGGGCGGCAAAAATATATGGGATTTACTTTCTCCCCTAGGGGAGAAAGTATTTTCTCCCCTACTTTATTTTTTTTTAAATTCATAATTCAAAACTAGAAACAGGCGGATGCCAAAACACAAAAAGTTTGTATCTCGAAGCCCAAAAAATGATACTGGCCACTTACATTTTTTGGCAGTATGTGCTTAGCTTCATTTGCCTCTTTTATATTTTTAAGTAAAAAATATGGTAAAATCAACATGTCCGCGCGAATTCTTTTTCGTTCTTTGATTTATTTGACTTATTCAATGTAAATAAGGTTTTTAGTGTTTTTGATGTAATGTGTAATTGTATTTATTATGTGTTTTGTTTGTTTGTGTTCTGTTCGAATGGATGATGACACTTCAAATGTTCTTAAGATATCCTCTCATGTAAGTGATATCATTCTTTATTTTACAAGGATTTTTAATTATATTTTCCTCATAGGTGTAGTATAAAGCACTATGTATAACTCGGAAGAAAATGCGATTCCCAACTCGTGTGTATTGAGGCCCTCAGCTACGCTTCGGGCCTCAAACTACACCCTCGTGGGAATCGGTCATGTTCTCCACTCGTTAAACAATGTACTATTGTTTTGCATACTTTATCTCTTTCACGATACCGTGGTGCCGTTGCCGTTGCCGAGGACGCACGTCTAAGTGGAAAAACGCCCAATGGCCGCAGCTCATAATATTTTTGCGCCCCTAGGGGCCGCGCCTGATTGGACGAGCGCGGAACCAAGATAAACTAGAGTTACCGTTTATGATGCTGTTAATACGTACCTTGTTTGCTTTAACATGGCAGTATCATGCACGGAGAAAATGCGCCAAGTTCCGGGCGGTAGTTGAAAATGTTGCTCATAAGATTGGCTTTAGTGGTTAGTTTGGGAAGTCTTGCCTCTATTTAATTAACCCGTCTTCACTACATAGCCTATTAACTTTGTGAAACAACATACTCGAAAACTTTTAAACTTGTTTCAGGTATTAAAAATCTAATAGAAAATCAACTGAATTGAAAATTAGGTATATAGTAGGTAAGTCTACGTACTAGGTAAGTCTACTTACTTAAACGGAGAGACGTTACGAAAAGTGTTTTTTTTTTTCTGTTTGAAAAAATATTTTTCCAATCTCAAAGTAGACAAAGGTATTTCTCTTTTATATTGTCAACTGTAACTTACCTTCTTCTTCTACTTAAATTTAAGTGCTGGGCACTTGTCGGTGAGTAATCGCCAACTCTCTCTGTCTTCTGCCAACGATTTCACTTCCTGATACGACTTGACATTAACCTTCTCTTTAATTTGGTCAAAGTAACTGCGTCTCGGTCTTCCCTTTCCTCTTTTGCCTTCTAATTTCCCTTCTATGATTTTTTCAAGAATTTCAGTTACTTACCTATTTTGCATAAAATCTTGAAAGACTTGGCTCATCCTCTTCCGTGCATCGCGGTATATGTGACGCCAAAATAATGGTTCTGCTTAAAAGCTTTTGCAGATAATCACATGGTTAATTATCGGCAGTAGCGTACCGCGGGAATATACCTAGGTTTTAGAATCACATTGTAACAAACAATGTGTATAGAAACACTTCTATGCTAGACTGGGTGCGATATAAAAAGATAGAATGTGCCAGCTACTTCTTTTCTCGAGGCTTTCGGTGTTTTGCAATTTAGGCAGGCAACCCGTCTCTAAAGCCCCTCAAACTTTGACACAGTTAAAAAGTGTTCACGAAAAACAAGTTTTGTGGAAAAAATTTACACGCTAGATATGGTAGCGCAATTTGGTTAGGACAATGCAGGCTGAATCACCTGATTTTCTGGAAGAAAAAAGATTCCGTGCTTCGGAGGGCACGTTCCTCGGTCCCGGTCGCTGTCTTTGGTAACGGTCGTTACACAAACCATGTCAGACGCCTATTAGCTGTGCTATTAGGTGGTTTAAAAAGTCTGTCACCAGGGTTCATCGGGTTGATCGTTTCGGAACTCACCGACAAAAAAAGAAACCTGAAAAAAAAACCAGGCGTAAGTTATGGTGACTGAGCAACCCCTATCAGTTTGCTGACCCCGTATAAGAAGGTAGTATACAACATGTAACAGAAAGGGTATATGCATCGTGAAATGTGTGAATCTACCCATGAAACTGAACAACTTGCCCTAAGGAACATAGGTCGAAAAACGAAAAAAGAAATTTGACCTTCCATACAAAATGCATCAGCTGATAGCGTATTAAGTATGGGAAGTCAAAACTTTTTCTCATATTTCGACCTATGTTCCTTAGGGAAAGTTGTTCAGTTTCATGGGTAGATTCACACATTTTACGATCAATATACCCTTTATGTTACACGTTGTATATCAAAGTCTTTGTTTAAAAGAAACTATCTAAAATTCAAATAAAAAACGAAACAGAAATACAGAGCAGCAGATTGTAATCCCGTTGTTACGTGTTCCTGTACTCGATGCTGTACTGTCTTTGTATTCAAAAGAAAGTGACAGGACTAACCTTAAACAAGTTATGTCTACGATCGAATCGCACCATTGAGTAGATCGTTGTTTACGTACCGTAGACGTAACTACCTACCTACAGAAATACGACTAGATAGTAGTAGGTATACTTCCTACCTATACCTACTCGTATTTCTGCCAAAGTTTGTGGTCGTACCCACATCAATGCCACATCACGTTTCAGCCATGGTTTCAACGGTGTTGCCTCTCGAGAGCTATCTGCTTAGAGGACGTTTTCAAACTTAGTTTTTTTTTGCAACTTGAGTGACAAAATGTCTGTCCACTTCACTGTGAGATTTTTTGGGCTGAAAAATATTTGACCACTATCTATACTACACTATAGTGTAGCGGTGCAGGTAATGGGGAGGTTGGGACATGATAACAAGTGCTCCATAGTTTGAGTAGCCCCGCAACCACCAGAATATATATATAAATTATCAATTATATAAATTATCATCGCCAGAATAACCCCATCTCTTTTTGTTGACGATGCACCTTCCACCTACTTATAGCTACATACCTACGTACATATTTACATACAATCCCGCATTTATCCCTTATGGGGTAAACAAACATAGCGTCAGTGGGTTTTGAGGGTAATTTTAAATAGATACTTAGTCTGTATAGGTGATTGCTTTTAGTGACATGTTCTCAGCCCTGTAACGTCAAATAAATAATAATCTGGCTCTGATCTGAGGAACCGGTTCTAGATTTTTTCCTGCCTAAATAGGCCTCTAACTGACCTTACATGATTTATTCAGTCAACCACAGAGCATTTTCTTTTATTGCTCATTACCTTCAGTACCTAAACAGTAAACAATGAACAATTATTACCGCAGAAACCCAAATAATAATTTGGACACCATATTGTCCAATATCTTTTATGTAAATTAACAATGCTAAAGTATTGTCCAAATAGAAATTGACAACCGATTTCTATAACATATTTGGATGTATTGTTTAATATTACGAGTCAATATTTTGATTAGGTCATCAGGTCATATCGTATCACATAAAGATTTAGTGAAAATTAGTGAAGTCGTACCTCCAGCGAATCGTTAGCATTGACAGTAAAATTACATTATACTAAAACCCTCGAAATCTTTGGAGTCTCTATTACAGTATGGTAATTTAATAAGAATCAGTCGGATAATTCTGTTTTTTATAGCTCTCAACCACATATTTGACTCCCTATACCCTGAAAACAAAACATAATTATTCAAAATTATTGAGGATTTTTTCACAGGGCTCAGAACAAAAATCTCCATCCTCGCGTATAAAACACGAAATACCATCTTGGAATGCAGTTTAAGTACGAATATGGTCACTTTTATCGACTTTCCCTTATTTCTCTTAGTGTACAAAATCATCATTATCAGCCACAACAGTCCACTGCTGGACATGGGCCTCCCCAATATTGGGGGTATATGCCATACTCACCACGCTTGGCAGGCGGGTTGGTGAGCGCAGTAGAAGTTTTCCATTCACAGGGAACGCTGCTGCCCATTCCCTGGATTTATCCCTTAGTCGCCTTTTACGATACCCGCAGGAAGTTATGGGGTGATGCTCACTAACTCTGTATGTTTGTTTGTTACTTTATCACGTCTAAACGGATTAACCGATTTTAATGAAATTTTGCAGAACGAAAGATTGTAACCTGGAGATGGAGAAGGGAAAATGCCTTATTCCCACGGGAAAACTATTTAGTAGTGGAATATAAACTCACTCAGTTGAGCTTAAAGCTAGGATTCAACACCCAATCAAGCAGTAGTGTTTGAACTTCTGTATTCCTGTATGAAACGCGTGGGAGCCAAGAAGCTATCAAACATGATCATGAAATCCCATCACGAATTACTCTATGTGTGATCCTCAAATACCTCATCTTTGATTACAAGCTATAACAACCTATGCACAGGCAGTTTCGAAATGTCACAACATTTGGCCTATTATTAGCGCCCACGCTTCGCCGCCTAACGTTCAGCGCACGCATAGATTATAAACTTTATATTATAACCAGCCAGTCATACAGCCACCTGGGATTTCGAATTTAGAAAATACTTACCTACTTATTTAAAATAAAAAATAAATTGACAGCATACATAGGCCATAGAGGTTGTAAAGCAGACTTTATAACAGAGATCTTATAACCGGCCAGTCATAGGTGAGGTGATTCTATTTTGGATTCTATTTCCCTTTTTTTAAAACAGAATAAGCATAGAGATGGTAAAGAAGACTCTACATATCGATAAATTTTTTAACTATTATCAAACAAAATGTAAAGGAAGACTCTACATATCGATAAGTTTTTTAACTATTATCAAACAAAATGTAAAGCTTTCGTTATTTATAGCAGGCAGGAAAACAGATAGATGTACATAATGTAATAGTTTACTGCCTGACCGTAAAACATAATTCAAACTCGGGCTCTACACAATCATGAAATCGTTGTTGCGATGATTGCTCCTGTCATAAAATTTCTGTCCTAAAATTAAAAAAAAAGAAGTCTCCTTCTATTGTAAGGTTGGTCATATTGAGGGACTACCTAATGCACTCTCAACTCTAATGCTATAGCTAGAGTTCATCATCATCATCATCATTTCAGCCCTTTGTCTACCCACTGCAGGGCATAGTACTCCTCTTTTTCGTGCCACGACTGCCTATCTTGGGCTAGCCTTGTCCAGGTCTAGCTAAAGTTACCTACTAATTAACTAATTAATGTGGAGTACGGAGTCCGTGACATGGGTTGGGTTGGTTGGTTTAACGTGACCAAAAAGACCAATAACATCAAGCAAAGTAGAAACAACATTAAGGTTACGAAGGGAACGAACCCACGTCTTCTGAATTGAGAGCTTAGAAGCAGAGAGGCAGTTTAAAATCAAATTTATATAGTTTATTATTAATAATATAGGCTTGAAAGGTGCAGATAGGATCCAACCATATCCAACTCTACATCAGATTTATTGATCGTTTAATACAGACAGTGATCTTTTTCGAATTTGGAATTCAGTGACTAGCAGCGTGGGAATGACTAGTTTTGTAAATCGATCGATTGAATGGAGGTCTTATCAAACCAACTAATCGCAGTCAGGTCTTAAATTTATGGTGCAGTAAGCATCGTATTGAATTCATTAGTACAGTACAATAACATACAAGTAACAAGTAAAGCTTATAATTTCAGTCACATTTTCTTCCTTGTAAAAGTACCTATGCATGATTTAGTAATCAAATCAAATCATAAAATTCGATCAATTATGTAGTACTTGGTACTTATTTTTACTTACCTACTATAGTTGGTATCCCAGACGGAAATTCTTATAACAATACTGCATTTCGTTAGAGGGCCTAGCCGTTTGATACATAGGTACTTGAGGTCAAAGCCAACATTTCGACTCGAAGTAAGAAAAAAACGTTTTTTCAAGATCTTCCACTATACGTCAACAGATAGAGCGATGACGACGACCTCCTGCATTGAAACTCTACAAAAACGTCAACTGATAAAACCACATAGCCATAGTACTAATGATGTTTTGAATGCTCGTAATCTATCTTTAAAACAAGAATCGTTTCATGCATTACACTCACCTTTCTGCTCTAATGATCGCTCATTGTCATCAAATCCCGCCCACTGGTCACACTCCTGACTGGCACAACACTATGCATGACGTCACTTCCTAACCCACTCCATTCATAAACCGAGACCATCGATATTTCATTTGCAAGCACTAGTAACAACTGTTCCAAATTCAAAAGTTTACCACCGACATGAAAAAGGAAAACTTCGACACTGTTTGAATTTCGAACGCGATGATTGTTTTGATTGTTCGTTTTGTTTTTAATTTAGGTTTTTAAAGAGGCAAAGGTTTTATCGAGGCGTGTGAGTGATACGGCGCACGGGCACGTTTGAGAGCTGAGCACGCGCCGAAGCCTCCGAGTATGATCGCCCCCGCGATTTTTGGCGCGTGGGCGCGAAACAGACCGGCTGGGCAGCTCCCAAAACCGAATTTGCGTAATATATTTAGGTAATAAAACAGACAATTCGAGATTTTTTTTATCGTCCGCAAAAGACGACCGTCGACAGCAGGGGATCGATTGAAAATGGCAAGCCTTTCTTTATAAGCTCACGTTAGAATTTTAAATGAGTATCGAATAATGCATTCGGCATAAAAAGCTATCGGGCGGCTAACAATATTATGTGAGCTGGTGCGTTGGGAAGCGACTTGTCGCGAGCGCCATGTATGGAAAAACGGGTTGGCCTGCGGTCCCACACGTTTCGACTTTTTGCCATGCGCTGGATGAAAGATCTGAAGACTGCGGCCAGAGTAAATTGACCTCCCTCACCCCTCGCTCTCTCTACTTGTCACTACCTCATTATCAGTGACAAAAGGCGTATCGAGGGTCTATTACAGCTGGCTGCTTCACGCAAGGAAGGAGTAAGGAGCATTGAACATGGGCTCCTACGATTGCGAGACACGTACCCTCATACATTGATAATGAAATCGTCGATGCAACGCCTGGTTAATTAGACGATCGACTGACAGCCTAGAAACATCTACTAGGATGCTACTCTTGCTTAATGTTAAAATTTAAAAAGAATGGAATAAGCAGAAATAGGCAAGGCAGCCTTACTGCTAGTTTATAACATTTCAGAGCCTTAATATCTAGCGGTGGCGCCCCCATTCAAAATTATAATCTTAATAATTAAAAAATTATAACTCGCAGTTCTTATTTCTTATTCATTCCGATAACAAATGTTAAACAACTATCACCGTGACTAGGCCATGATGGATGGAAAACCGGTAGTGGTATAACTACACGAGCGTTTCCGTGCTCCGGAAGCCATTTCACCTGAAACCTAGGGCCTATCTGAAATGGTCATACGCTTACGCTCTACCTAACCTGCGCAGTGCGCACCTTGCATGCGGATCCATTTAACTTTTTCCAAGTATCATAGTTGTAAATGTGACACTGGCCGTTTCAAATTGCTCGACGGTTAGCTCCACACTATCTTATGGAATAAAAAGTCATCCAAAGACCAATTAATAAAAGGTCCTTTGTCAATATTGAAAAGGAGTGAAGCAAGGGTGAAGATAGATTTTCCATTAGCACAATGTGACATTATTTTATGACGCTGTAGAAAGGACTGTGCAGTGTATTCAGGCTGCTTTACATTCTACCATTGGTACAGTCGTACAAGGATCTTTTGGCGCGTGGGTGACATTGACAGCACAGATTACCTAGTATACATAACCGAACGGACATGTATACTAGGTAATCTGTGCTGTCAATGTCACCCACGCGCCAAAAGATCCTTGTACGACTGTAAGTATAGTGCAGTAGTGTAGCGTTTAAACCGTTCTTTAAGGGGGTTTTAGAGTTCACAGTTTACACGGATCAACTCACCGATTTTCCTTATGCAATATCCTACCACTGGTACAATGTAAACCAACTATTCAGCTAAACTGGGGAAAATCTAAAAAAAAAATACCAATGTATTTCTCCCATGGGAATCGAACTTACGCCCATGGCTCAGACCACTAGACCACGGAGGCAGTCTACGATCACGAAGATTGTCTTGTAACATCCTGTATGTATTAGGGCCGCGTTTAAAGTGTGTGCGCATGTCTATAAACACTGTATTAATTACTAATTAACGCAGCTTAACTCTAGTCCAATCTAGCTAAATAGTGTTGCCAGCACAAATTGCGCGAAATGGCAAATCTAAGTTGTTATTAATTTAGGATTTTGTAGCGTAGGTAAACAATGCAAGACATTCTTGAAGACGAAGTGTTTCAGTAACGTTAAAGAAGTATATAAAAAAAAAACTCAAAAAATAAAAAAAATAAAAGTCGGTAGGTATAGGTACTTATAAAGATTCCCAGAGCTGCGTCTAGCTCTCGCGCTATAACCAATCCCAATGATAGTGACTCGCGCGGGCTCGGTTATAGCGCGAGAGTCAGATGCAGCAATTTTCTAAACTGTAATCATGGCCGCACCGCACCACAACCAGCACTGGTTTTGGATTTAATCAGTGTTAAGTGGCTGGCTAGCCGCCAATGACGTACGCAATGATTAAATGCTGATTGCGTAATTAATACAATGTTGTATTCTCTGCGCATAATGCCATTTTGGCTGCTGAAAGGTTGAAAGCATAGGCTATAGATAGCTTTAGATAATGAGTCTGATATGAAAGCGCACGTTGAACAAAGAAAATGGTAGAAAAACAAACGCCTGAATGTTTTTATTTAGCAATCTCGTAGAAAAAGATTTACTTGTAGAGATTCAGGCGTCTCGAGATAAATTTTTATTCAAGAATAAACTTGATAAATTGTTAGGTACTAGGTAATCTGTGAGCTAAATCAGCATCAGCACATTATATTTTTTAAATTCTCTAATTTTTTTTTAAACTACTTATGTTTAAGATGGTTTTCAGTCGTTAAGTTAGTGTTGTATTATCATAATTTCCAATTTATCGATAAAAAATTTAACAAACTTTTTTTTAAGAAAAAGTAACATGTACCTACTCATACTCGTATGTGAAAATAAAAGTACGAGCAATTAATAGGTTCCAGTTACCTGTTGAAAGATAAAATATTAAAAAGTTGTCAGACGTGCCATAACAAACGTGCCGTTTGATTGAGCTGCTTCTGATTGTGACTCAACAATCGCATCGTATTATTGACAAAGCGAGCATCGTCCTGTCGGAAAGGCCAATTAAGTTCTCACTGCAAACATTTTGTTCACCTATATAACGATTTAAATGCGACCTTATTTTCATGGTGTTAAACTCGCACGTGTTGGCAGAGGTAAAGTCGTCAACGGCCCGAAGAAATTAAATGCATAGCAGAACATCTGTAACTTTAATTTCTGTTTCAATGGAATGAAAACTTTATTGGATTTCTTTATTCATATTTTTAAATAACAAACTTTCCGCCTCGTGGTTTCACCCGGATTTTTTAAATAAATTATCAATAATTTAGGGATCGCTTATTATTTATTCTTATGGTATTAGGTATGTATGATTCGTTAATTCTTCTGAAATGTTTGACGAAAGTTTCGTTTAGGTTTAGTTAAGTATTTTTATTAATTAGGTAGGCTATCCATTAGCTAATTTATTATTATTCTTTTGCTTAAATTAAACTACACATTGCTATCTTATCCTTATTTATATTAATATACTTAACTAATTAGTTTCTTAATTAATATTGTTCTAATTGTTTTAAAAATAAAGCGATCACACTGTCACTTCAAAAATAATGGACTATTACCAAGTACGGAACTGATAAAATGAATTTAAGACCAAATATTGAGCTCAAAACGTAGAGTAAGAATAGACATTTTATCTTTCGGTAATTGATAGCGGGTTCGTGAACTTATGACGTCGTTAATTCATTATCTTCAATCCGTCATTGGCTCTATCTTCTTTCGTCAGCTTAAAACTTGCGCTCTCTACATTTTTCGACCTTCATTGCTGTTTTTTTCTTGGTAAAAAAAGTATAGTAATAAAATGGTACTTAGTAAACTTTCATAAATTTTTATTGTCGTCTTGATGATACCGTTCGATTACCAATGAATGAATGCCATTCATGTGCTAGAATTTCCCTAACGTCCATGCCGTCTTTGATATGATACCGAACTGCTTGGCGGTAATGGTAAACAAGTAGTAAATAGGCGGATGATGCAATGCATCGTATTTGTATACGTAGTATTTGTACAAAACAAATTCATCTTTTATTTTATAAGTTTTTGGATGTCGAGCTGCGATGGATATCAAACAATGTTATAGCGGTATCAAAGAGGATAGGGCCTTTTTGGACACGAGGTCTTTATCCAGCTCCTTACGAGACTTTTTGATGTCAGCGCTCATTCATCCTTCTTAGACCTTGTAATCTGAAAACTTTTCAAGGCGATATGTCGGTAAAAAAAATAATGACTTATACTTTGAAAAATTAAATGAATGTCGAAAAATATTGGCTTTAGAGTTAATTGATCAATTAGGATTAACTTAACTAATACTAAGCTTAAGTAAATTAAGATTGCCTTGTACATTTTATTAAATTTTAACTAAGGCAAATATTTAAGCTTAATTTAGTTTTTAGAAACAACACTTTACCAAAATCCTAATTTATTCTTTGAGATCTTGTTAAGGGCTAATATTTGTTAATAATTAATGCACTGCTCCTAAGAGCACTTTTGCTTCACACTAACGAACGTTTTGCAAATAATCTTTGGGTCGGGATAAAAATTAATACATTCTAGTGTATAATTATTCTTTTTGTGTAAATGAATGTAAAATAAATATTAATCTTATGATATGGTACTGGTGTGCAGGGTAAACCCTCTTAATAAATCTTTAGTCAATTTGAAGTTCAATACCTACGTCCTAAGCTAATACGCTAGCCTGCACAAGAGTTATGTTTGATTTCGTCCTAGCTTCGTCGTATAAGTAGGTACGGTTCATTAATATTTTATAATTAGCTATGCAAGTAACGTATTTTTAACCAAACACAAACCAGCCAAGTCACACCCAGTCCCGTGTAACGGCTATTATTTATCTGCAGCAGTGGATATTCAGCTGATCTTTTTGATCTAGAAATTGGGTGCACGACGGGTCTGAAACCCTATAGCATAGCACTCACTATAATATTATATTGTAAAAGTGTTCGTCTATTAGTCGTTTAGTTCCCATTCAGTTTTTAATGAGTTCCTAATGAGTCCATTGATTGATGCAGTCAAGTTCCAAGTCTCAACTGCTAGCAATTTTGCGGAAAACATAAAACAAACTAATAGTTTACTCGAACACACTCGCCGTTGAATGGATCGCGTCGTCATGGCGAGGATCATGGTGGCTGAACGAAGTCAGAACGTAATCTGATCCCGCGGCGATTTCCGCTGACTTCCCGTGCCGGCGACAGATCGACAGGGACGCACTAAGAACGGATTTTTAGGGCAATTTGATAAGAATAAGTAAGACTAAAGTAAGTGTCAATTTAAATTATAGCCGCTCCTTTTTGTTCTCTCATGAATGACAGACACGGACACGATTTTAGTGGTGTCATTTGCAACAAACGCCGAATTGCCCTCATTATGCTAGAAATGATATTGTTTCGCTTCTGACCAACTGTTTTTTCTGGTGGTGTGAGGCTTGGAATTTCGTTGGGAGCATAGGTTGGGAGTAAGGAAGGATCTCCCCTTCCTTACAATAAACCACAAAGTCAGTATCATTAGCAATATTTTATCAGATTCACAGATTTTCACCAGATTGGTTGGCTGAATAACCCGATTATTTGTCGAGTAAGATGATCCCAATCATTGATGTGCATTATTCCTGAATCCGTCTCTGACCCAAATCCACATGTAGTACCTATCTACAGATTAAAGCACGCTCTGCAACTAACCGAAGCAGCAATGTTTGCGTATCGATTTACAATATTCATTACATTTTACTAATTACCTACTTCTGCCGCTGAGTTCCGTTTAGCAGATAAATGAGGCGATATTATTATTTACTTTGACCCTACTACGACTGGGCTGTGACCCGGTGATAAGCAGATGTGAGGATTTTTCTCATTCGAACTTTGGTGTGCGAAACGGCGTGTGGTGTAGTTGTTCAGATGTTTTAAACATGGACATGTTTTGTGAACTAAGATGAATTGGTGCGCCGTTTTGTTGTGTTTGTGTTTCGCTGGCGGTGTTTACGGATCAGGAAGTGAGTGTTTATGGGTTTATTGATTTAAATTATGAAGGGGAATGATATACTTTTATTTTTTGAGAGCAATGGATTACCTACCCACCTACCTATGTACATTCTTTAGGTACTGTGTTTATACCCTGTTCGGAATGTTATCTGCAATTTAGGAAGTTATCTGTTATAATAAGTGCAAAGTTATATTAAATAACATAAATTATTCAAATAACCAACAGTTTCAACTACCTACCTTACCTACTAAATTAATTCCTTACTTTGTGACTAATGTTGAAGAATTTTCATGTTTCCAAAACATTAACTCATAGTTAAATCAAGAAACCTTAACTTAACTGAATCTTAAATTTAATCATCTTAGATTTAATCAGTAGGTAGATACTTTTTATAATTTGTTTTTGTTTTGTCTGTATAAAATATTGCGCGAACTAAAAATGGTATGCAATCCAGAAAGCTTAGCACTACCTACAATTAAATTTTACTTTATTTATTTGTCAAACTTCAAATTTCCTTAAAATTACCATATCTACATTAAATCTACATAAATCCAGGTATCTCTTATTATTTTGTTTCTGTAATGGGGCACTTTAAAGCTGAAAGTTCATTAAACGCGTTAAGACTTGGTCGAAACCCTCTTACATCTTGCATTTCCATTAGGTAAGATCATTCCGAAATCATATGAACATTTTCTAAAATATGCGACTACAGATGAATGAAAATGATGAAATGTTTCTAAAATATGAGACATCAAATCCATTCCTATGTGGGAGGTTCGCCGAAACTCCCAAACAAGTACCAAAACAAACGTGCGTCACAAAACAGATATCACCCTTTTCCGCCATCGCCAGAAACGGTCGTATTCGTTACGGCTTTTGCGAGACAAAGGGTAAACTGAATCTGACACAACACGAGGCTTTTGTATTGTAACATGTAATCGTATACTCTCCTATAAAAAATGTTTTAGATCCTTGGTTTGGTATGGAGTCTACAGCCTTGACCTAACTGCTCAACGACTTGACATTTTAATAGATAGATAGATACCTACATTATACAAGAGCTCTCTTTCTCTCAGATAATACATAATATGCATAGTTTATGTTATAAAATAACATCATGCTAAAAAGCTTAAGTACTAAGTATTTTTCAAATCTTAGTTTGAAACATGGTCATTATGGTCAATGCTAAAATGACTAAGCCTTATCATTTCTAAATGTTGTCTTAACCCTTTGCCCTCTTATTTCTGTGCAATCGATTTGTTTACGTCTACTTTGAATTAAAATAGACATTGAATGAACATCAATTTAATAAAATTATGATATAACATCTATACCTACCTATGGTTCAAAAATCATAACCCTTCATTGACAGTCGGTTATAAAAATGTAGCAAAATATTTGTGATGAATTTCTTCTATTTCTTTCATTTATTCGTTTGACTTTCTACCCTGTGGTTTCACCCTGGTAATTTGAGTTTCCGAGGGAATGAAGTACCTATTTTCCGGTGAAAAGAAAAGCGCCCGGCCAAATTGCAAAATCCGTTCAGCCGCCGTTTAAGCAAAGGGTAACAAACTGACAGACAGTTACTTTCGGGTTTATTATATTACCTCCTACGTTTGGATTTATATACCTATAGACACTTTATTTCTAAAAATATCTTAAAGCAGACTCAGTTTCTTGCAAGATTGAGAAATAATTATCGATACAATATTATCGACATAATGGCACAGCACTAAGTTCACGTTCCGTTTCAAGTACTTGTAGAGTGAATTTCTTCACTAACACTGACAAAACGACCTAAACTTTCGTTAACGTGAAAATAGGAACGTAATTTTGTTTGTAAACAAATCTGACTGAATCATAGGTCTGGATTTTCCAATCTTACATTTGTTTTGTATATTTTCCAAGAATTGGAAACAAATGTAAAAAATCGTGTATTTTATCTTAATTTACAGATTCCCTGAAAGATCCCTACATTTGTGGCCCGCCGTCGTGCTCAGGTAAGTTATTATTTTTATAACCTTTCCAAACAGTATTTGAACGCCAATATACTTATTGCGAGAAAATCATTTCTAATTATTGTCACATATCTATATTGCTATTAAATTCAATTACAATCAGCTTGGTTGCTTATCTATTGTTTTACCTTATCAAGCTACAACCTGAAAATCCAGTAAGAATTTTAGGACTGTGAAAAGCGGTAAAAAGAGGGCACAGATTCTTTAGTGTAATAGTCAAAAAAACACCTAGCAAAGCATTACTGTGACTATGAATTATTTTAATTTAATTTTACCTTATCTTTAAGATTTCCCTGCATTAAAGTTATACTTACTCATACACTTCCATGTAGGTATGTTTTTCAGAACAGAGTTCTCTTCTGCAAGCATAGTCCCTAAAGAAGATTGTCAGCCCATCCCCTAAATTACAAAACACTGTAATGAAACCCTTAATCCCTTTTGCTGACTTCTTTAGCATGCCTGGAAACAACGGCTGCTGGAACATTCTATGTTTTTCTACCGTTTCCAGTAACATGGAAGTGTATGAGTAAGTATAACTTTAATGCAGGGAAATCTTAAAGATAAGGTAAAATTAAATTAAAATAATTCATAGTCACAGTAATGCTTTGCTAGGTGTTTTTTTGACTATTACACTAAAGAATCTGTGCCCTCTTTTTACCGCTTTTCACAGTCCTAAAATTCTTACTGGATTTTCAGGTTGTAGCTTGATAAGGTAAAACAATAGATAAGCAACCAAGCTGATTGTAATTGAATTTAATAGCAATATAGATATGTGACAATAATTAGAAATGATTTTCTCGCAATAAGTATATTGGCGTTCAAATACTGTTTGGAAAGGTTATAAAAATAATAACTTACCTGAGCACGACGGCGGGCCACAAATGTAGGGATCTTTCAGGGAATCTGTAAATTAAGATAAAATACACGATTTTTTACATTTGTTTCCAATTCTTGGAAAATATACAAAACAAATGTAAGATTGGAAAATCCAGACCTATGATTCAGTCAGATTTGTTTACAAACAAAATTACGTTCCTATTTTCACGTTAACGAAAGTTTAGGTCGTTTTGTCAGTGTTAGTGAAGAAATTCACTCTACAAGTACTTGAAACGGAACGTGAACTTAGTGCTGTGCCATTATGTCGATAATATTGTATCGATAATTATTTCTCAATCTTGCAAGAAACTGAGTCTGCTTTAAGATATTTTTAGAAATAAAGTGTCTATAGGTATATAAATCCAAACGTAGGAGGTAATATAATAAACCCGAAAGTAACTGTCTGTCAGTTTGTTACCCTTTGCTTAAACGGCGGCTGAACGGATTTTGCAATTTGGCCGGGCGCTTTTCTTTTCACCGGAAAATAGGTACTTCATTCCCTCGGAAACTCAAATTACCAGGGTGAAACCACAGGGTAGAAAGTCAAACGAATAAATGAAAGAAATAGAAGAAATTCATCACAAATATTTTGCTACATTTTTATAACCGACTGTCAATGAAGGGTTATGATTTTTGAACCATAGGTAGGTATAGATGTTATATCATAATTTTATTAAATTGATGTTCATTCAATGTCTATTTTAATTCAAAGTAGACGTAAACAAATCGATTGCACAGAAATAAGAGGGCAAAGGGTTAAGACAACATTTAGAAATGATAAGGCTTAGTCATTTTAGCATTGACCATAATGACCATGTTTCAAACTAAGATTTGAAAAATACTTAGTACTTAAGCTTTTTAGCATGATGTTATTTTATAACATAAACTATGCATATTATGTATTATCTGAGAGAAAGAGAGCTCTTGTATAATGTAGGTATCTATCTATCTATTAAAATGTCAAGTCGTTGAGCAGTTAGGTCAAGGCTGTAGACTCCATACCAAACCAAGGATCTAAAACATTTTTTATAGGAGAGTATACGATTACATGTTACAATACAAAAGCCTCGTGTTGTGTCAGATTCAGTTTACCCTTTGTCTCGCAAAAGCCGTAACGAATACGACCGTTTCTGGCGATGGCGGAAAAGGGTGATATCTGTTTTGTGACGCACGTTTGTTTTGGTACTTGTTTGGGAGTTTCGGCGAACCTCCCACATAGGAATGGATTTGATGTCTCATATTTTAGAAACATTTCATCATTTTCATTCATCTGTAGTCGCATATTTTAGAAAATGTTCATATGATTTCGGAATGATCTTACCTAATGGAAATGCAAGATGTAAGAGGGTTTCGACCAAGTCTTAACGCGTTTAATGAACTTTCAGCTTTAAAGTGCCCCATTACAGAAACAAAATAATAAGAGATACCTGGATTTATGTAGATTTAATGTAGATATGGTAATTTTAAGGAAATTTGAAGTTTGACAAATAAATAAAGTAAAATTTAATTGTAGGTAGTGCTAAGCTTTCTGGATTGCATACCATTTTTAGTTCGCGCAATATTTTATACAGACAAAACAAAAACAAATTATAAAAAGTATCTACCTACTGATTAAATCTAAGATGATTAAATTTAAGATTCAGTTAAGTTAAGGTTTCTTGATTTAACTATGAGTTAATGTTTTGGAAACATGAAAATTCTTCAACATTAGTCACAAAGTAAGGAATTAATTTAGTAGGTAAGGTAGGTAGTTGAAACTGTTGGTTATTTGAATAATTTATGTTATTTAATATAACTTTGCACTTATTATAACAGATAACTTCCTAAATTGCAGATAACATTCCGAACAGGGTATAAACACAGTACCTAAAGAATGTACATAGGTAGGTGGGTAGGTAATCCATTGCTCTCAAAAAATAAAAGTATATCATTCCCCTTCATAATTTAAATCAATAAACCCATAAACACTCACTTCCTGATCCGT